>CM077644.1:4727469-4749969 GCA_039707465.1 Rhabdophis nuchalis | reverse complement strand
AACAGATTAACAGAGTTGGAGGGGACCTTGCAGGTCATCTAGTCCAACCCCCTGCCCAAGCAGGAGACCCCTACATCTGCCTCTACCAAGGAAGGGAGGGAGGGAGGGAGGGAGGGAGGGAGGGAGGAAGGAAGGAAGGAAGGAAGGAAGGAAGGAAGGAGTAACAGATTAACCGAGTTGGAAGGGACCTTGCAGGTCATCTAGTCCAACCCCCCTGCCCAAGCAGGAGACCCTACATCTGCCTCTACCAAGGAAGGAAGGAAGGAAGGAAGGGAGGGAGGGAGAGAGGAGTAACAGATTAACAGAGTTGGAGGGGACCTTGCAGGTCATCTAGTCCAACCCCCTGCCCAAGCAGGAGACCCCTACATCTGCCTCTACCAAGGAAGGAAGGAAGGAAGGAAGGAAGGGAGGGAGGGAGAGAGGAGTAACAGATTAACCCAGTCGGAAGGGACCTTGCAGGTCATCTAGTCCAACCCCCTGCCCAAGCAGGAGACCCCTACATCTGCCTCTACCTAGGATCGAACTCACAACCTCCTGATTGGGAGACAAGAACTTCACCTGGCCAGCCTAGCTAAGCCTTTTAAAGGCAGGTACTTCCTCCTCCAAGGTTGGTTGAAAGGATGTGTAGGGCTGGCTAGTTGTGGGGCAGCTGGCCAGCCATCTCCAGAATCTTATCCAAAGTCCCTTCCTTTCCTCTTCTCCCTTTCCTTTCTTTTCCTCTCTTTCCTTTCTTCCTCTTTCCTTTCTTCTTCCCTATTTCCTTTTGTTCTCCCTTCTTCTTCATTTCCTTTCCTTTCTAATTCTCTCCTTTCCTTTCCTCTCCACTATTTCCTTTCCTTTCTTCTTCTCTATTTCCTTTCTTCTTCTCTATTTCCTTTCCTTTCTTCCTTTTTCCTTTCCTTCCTCCCATTTTTTGCTTACCTTCTTCTCTATTTCCTTCCCTTTCTTCTTCTCTTTCCTTTGGTTTTTCCTTTTCCTTCTTCTTCTCTATTTCCTTTCCTTTCTTCCTCTTTCCTTTCCTTTCCTTCCTCCCTATTTCCTTTTATATTTCCTTTCTTCCTCTCCTCTCCTTTCCTTTCCTCTTTTCTATTTCCCTTCCTTTTCTCTATTTCCTTTCCTCTCCACTATTTCCTTTCCTTGCTACCTCTTTCCTTTCCTTTCCTTTCCTCTTCTCCATTTCCTTTTGTTTTTCCTTTCCTTTCTTCTTCTCTATTTCCTTTTCATTTTCTTTCCTTTTTTCCCATTTCCCTTCCTCTTCAAAAATTTCCTTCCTTCCTTCCTTCCTTCCTTCCTTCCTTCCTTCCTTCCTTCCTTCCTTCCTTCTTTCCTTCTTCCCTCCCTCCCTCCATTCCAACAGACCTTTCCACTTAACATTCTTGGTTCTTTTTGAATTGACAAACCTTGTTTGCTGATAGCACAGGAAGGCTAAGAGGATTCTACTTTGACCTCAGCAATTAAAGGGCCAATAAGATGACTAGAAAAAACAAGAATCATGCAAGAGCGCAAATAAATCTCCTTTACTTAGATTAGATTAGATTAACAGAGTTGGGAGGGACCTTGGAAGTCATCTAGTCCAACCCCCACCCAAGCAGGAGACCCTACACTGTTTCTGACCATGGCAGTCCAGTCTCTTCTTGAAAGACTCCAGGGATGAAGCTCCCACAACTTCTGAAGGCAACTTCTCTTCCATGGGTTGATTGCTTAGATATTACAGGTTTGGAGATTAACAGAGTTGGAAGGGACCTTGGAAGTCATCTAGTCCAACCCCCCACCCAAGCAGGAGACCCTATACTGTTTCTGACCGATGGCAGTCCAGTCTCTTCTTGAAAGCCTCCAGGGATGAAGCTCCCACATCTTCCGAAGGCAACTTGTCTTCCATGGGTTGATTCTTCTCACTGTCAGAAAGTTCCTCCTTATTTCCAGGTGGAATCTCTCCTTGGTCAGTTCCCATCCATTGTTTCTTGTCTGGCCTTCAGGGGCTTTGGAGAATAACTTGACCCCTTCCTCCTCTCTGGGGCAGCCCCTCCAATATTGGAAGATGCTCTCCTGTCTCCCCTGGTCCCTCCTCTTCCCTAGACTAGCCAGGCCCAGTTCCTGCAACCGTTCTTCATAGGTGTTAGTCCCCAGGTCTGCTTTGATTGATTCAGATTAACAGAGTTCAGTTCAGACTCGCAGTCCAAGGGACTCAATGCAGGAGTCTTCTCCAGCACCAGAGTTCAAAGGCCTTCATTTTTGGCACTCAGCCTTCCTTCTGGTCCAACTTTCACAGCCAGACCATTGCAACTGGGGAAACTATACGCACTTTTGATTGGCAGGGGGATGTCTCTGCTTTTTAGGATGCTGTCTTGATTTGCCATCGTTTCCCTGCCCAGGAGCAAGAATCAAGGAGCCCAGGAGGAGCCCAGGAGCAAGAAAGCAAGGAGCAAAAAAGATGAAGAGAAGGACCAGGGGAGACATGATAGCAGTGTTCTGATATCTCAGAGGGTGCCACAAAGAAGAGGGAGTCAAACTATTCTACAAGGCACCTGAGGGCAGGACAAGAAGCAATGGGTGGAAACTAATCAAGGAGAGAAGCAACCTAGAACTGAGGAGGAATTTCCTGACAGTGAGAACAATTAACCTCTGGAACAGCTTGCCTCCAGAAGTTGTGAATGCCCCAACCCTGGAAGTCTTTAAGAAGATGTTAGATAGCCATTTGTCTGAAATGGTATAGGGCTTCCTGCCTAGGCAGGGGGTTGGACTAGAAGACCTCCAAGGTCCCTTCCAACTCTGCTATTGTATATTGTATTGTATTAATCCAGATTATCAAATAGTCAATTTATAAATTATACCATGCTGCCACCTAGTGTCCATGCCAGGTAACGCTGGCTGCAGACAAAATCTTAAAGAGAGATTCGGCTTGGGCAGTTGGTAGCCTTTGATAGTCCCACTCTACGACCAAGCAGTAAGTGGCCATTGTGTGGGGGATGTCCTTCAGGGCAGGCGGCTTTGGGCTGCAAAATCCTGAATCTCCAAGGACAAAAACTACTTTTCACAGCTCAGATTTCCGGTCTCCTCCTTGTCCCTCTAACCCCAACAGGGCTACACTCTCAAACTGCACCCCCAAATATCTTACCTCTCTCTGTTTTACCTGGGCAGCTCCTAAAAACACTTAAAGTCCACCAGCCTAAAAGTGGCCAAGGTTGCTGACTGAGGAATTCTGGGAGTTGAAGTCCACCAGTCTTAAAGGGGTCAAGATTACTGGCTGAGGAATTCTGGGAGTTGAAGTCCACCAGCCTTAAAGGGGTCAGGATTCCTGGGTGAGGAATTCTGGGAGTTGAAGTCCACCAGCCTTAAAGGGGCCAAGGTTGCTGACTGAGGAATTCTGGGAGTTGAAGTCCATCAGCCTTAAAGGGGCCAAGGTTGCTGGCTGAGGAATTCTGGGAGTTGAAGTCCACCAGCCTTAAAGGTGCCAAGGTTGCTGGCTGAGGAATTCTGGGAGTTGAAGTCCACCAGCCTTAAAGGGACCAAGGCTGCTGACTGAGGAATTCTGGGAGTTGAAGTCCACCAGCCTTAAAGGGGCCAAGGTTGCTGACTGAGGAATTCTGGGAGTTGAAGTCCACCAGTCTTAAAGGGGTCAAGATTCCTGGCTGAGGAATTCTGGGAGTTGAAGTCCACCAGCCTTAAAGGGACCAAGGTTGCTGACTAAGGAATTCTCGGAGTTGAAGTCCACCAGCCTTAAAGGTGCCAAGGTTGCTGCCTGAGGAATTCTGGGAGTTGAAGTCCACCAGCCTTAAAGGTGCCAAGATTCCTCCTCCTCCTCTTTCTTCCTTTTCCTCCTTCTCCCCTTCCTCTTCTTCCCTCTTCCTCCTCCTCTCCCTCCTCCTCCCCATCCTCTTCTTCCTCTTCCTGGCTGCAGACAAAATCTTAAAGGGAGATTCGGCTTGGGCAGTTGGTAGGCTTTGATAGTCCCACTCTACGACCAAGCAGTGAGTGGCCATTGTGTGGGGCAAGGGTCCCCAACCTTTGCAACTTTAAGTCTGAAGGACTTCAGCTCCCAGACTTCTCCAGCCAGCAAAGCTGGCTGGAGAATTCTGTGAACTGAAGTCCTTCAGACTTAAAGTTGCAAAGGTTGGAGACCCCTGGTGTGGGGGATGTCCTTTTGGGAGATAGGGTGGTATAAAAATCCGAATAAAGTGAAAGTTAAAAAGTTAACGGTCTTCCATCTCTTCCAAAGAAAGACCCTCCCCTCCACCCCCGCCAGTTCTCCTCCTCCTCCTCTTCCCTTCCAGCACTGATGGCGTTACCTAGTAGGGTCATGACAACCACCAAACACAAAGAGCACGAAGGAAACTCACCCCCTCCGTTCAACCCTGAGCTGCAAATGTTCCCTTCTAGCAATAGTTTGAAGATGCAAAGGCCCCAAAGATTGCTGGGTGGGGGGTGGGGGGGTCTGGGCAGGGACAGAGAGGGGTGTGTGTGCATGGGGGGGGGGGGTTTGTGGACAATCAGGGGGACAGATGCTCCAGGCCCCTGACTCCGCCAAGGTCCGAAAGAGCATAAAAGAAGCCCCCCCCCACCTCAGACAGCTTCTCCCCCATGGCTGGAGGGCAGAGGAGGGGGGGGGGTCAGGAAGCAGACAAAAGGGGGCATAAATCCAGGCCTCCCTCCCCTCACTGGACCTCCATAGCCCCCCCCACTCTGTCCCCAGGACGTGTGCCGCCTGCTGCCCTGTCTAGCCCTCCCCGCCAGCCCTTCCTTTGTGAGAAACCCCCCACCCCCAAGGCCCTCGGGATGGACGGCAGCTGAGTTGTGGGGGCTGGGCTGGAAGGGGCACCTGCTGGACACCCCCTCCCCCCCGCATGGCCTTCCCCGGACCCCCGAACAGATGTGAGCCCCTTACCCCAAGGATGCCCCAGAGACATTGGGCAGCTGAGGATGGAAAGGAGAGCCAGGCATCCCACCACCGCCCTCCCTCCTCTTCCTCTCCTCCTCCCTTCTTTCCCCTCTCCTTCTCCTCCCTTCTTTCCCCTCTCTTCCTTCTCATACTCTTCCTCCTCCCTTTCTCTTCCCCTACTCCCCCTCCTCTTCCACCTCCTCCTTCTCCTCCTCTCCCTCCTTCTTTCCTCTCTCCTTCTCCTCGTGCTCCTCCTCTTCTATCTTCCATTTCCTCTTTTTCTCCTCCTCCTCCTCTTCCTCCTCCCTCTTCTCTTCCTCTTCCTCCTCCACCTCTTCCATCTCTTCCTCCCCCCTTTCCCTTCTCTTCCTCTTCCTCCTCCTCATCTTCCATCTCTTCCTTCCCCCTCTTCCCCTTCTCTTCCCCCTCCTCTTCCTCATCTTCCATCTCTTCCTTCCCCCTCTTTCCCTTCTCTTCCTCTTCCTCCTCCTCATCTTCCATCTCTTCCTTCCCCCTCTTTCCCTTCTCTTCCTCTTCCTCCTCCTCATCTTCCATCTCTTCCTTCCCCCTCTTTCCCTTCTCTTCCTCTTCCTCCTCCTCCTCTTCCCTTTTCTTCTTCCCTCTTTCCCTTCTCCTCTCCCTCCTCCTCTTCATCCTCCTCTTCCATCTCCTCCTCCTCCTCCTCCCTCTTTCCCTCCTCCTCCTCCTCCTCCTCCTCCTCCTCCTCCATCTTTCCAACTCCTCTTGCTCCTCTACCACTTCCTCCTCTTCCCCTTCCTTTCCCCCCTCCTCCATCTTTCTTCCTCCTCCTCTACCACCTCTTCTTTCATCCTCCTCTTCCTCCTCCTTTTCCAGCTCCCCCTCTTCCTCCTCCTCCTCTTTCCCCCTCCATCTCCTCCTCTTCCTCTCTCACCTTCTTCTCCTGCTCCCTCCTCCTCCTCCTCCTCCTCCATCTATCACCCTCCTCCTCCTCCTCTACCACCTCCTCCTCTTTCCCTTCCTTTCCCCCCTCCTCCTCCATCTTTTTCCTCCTCCTCCTCTACCACCTCTTCTTCCTCCTTTCACCCTTCTCCTCCTCTTCCTACTTTTTTCCCCAGCTCCCCCTCTTCCTCCTCCTCCTCTTTCCCCCTCCATCTCCTCCTCTTCCTCTCTCACCTCCTCCTCCTGCTCCATTTTTCCCCTTCCTCCTCCTCCTCCTCCTCCTCCCTCTTCCTTTGCCCCTCTTCCTCCTTTCAGTTGGAGGCAGGCATGGCCTCGCCACGCATAAGATCCACATCCCAATGATGGACTGAATGGGTTAAACGTGCAAGAGAGGAACAAAGAACCCATGCATAGGCAGCCTTTTGCCCAGAATGGCTATCCGGTCTCCTGGTTGGGGGGTTGGGGGCTGGACTAGAGGACCTCCAAGGCCCCTTCCAGCTCTCTTACAGGGAGCCCGCCAGTTTCTTTTTACATTCCTACCAAACGTGGGCCGCTCCCACTGACGCCTCCCATCCGTGGTCCTGATTTCTGTGGCTGTGGGACAGTCCATTATGACCTCATGGCCCGCCAGCATCCTGGGTGGGAAGATAGAATGCAGGACTCAGCAGTCCCTCCCCACTCAAGACAACACTGAAATCCAGCAGGTTCTGGAGAACCGGTAGCAGAAAATTTGAGTAGTTCAGAGAACCGGTAGCGGAAATTTTGAGTAGTTCAGAGAACCGGTAGCGGAAATTTTGAGTAGTTCGGAGAACCGGTAGCGGAAATTTTGAGTACTTCAGAGAACCGGTAGTGGAAATTTTGAGTAGTTCAGAGAACCGGTAGCAGAAATTTGGAGTAGTTCGGAGAGCCGGTAGCGGAAATTTTGAGTAGTTCAGAGAACCGGTAGCAGAAATTTTGAGTAGTTCAGAGAACCGGTAGTGGAAATTTTGAGTAGTTCAGAGAACCGGTAGCGGAAATTTTGAGTAGTTCAGAGAACCGGTAGCGGAAATTTTGAGTAGTTCAGAGAACCGGTAGCGGAAATTTTGAGTAGTTCAGAGAACCGGTAGCGGAAATTTTGAGTAGTTCAGAGAGCCGGTAGCGGAAATTTTGAGTAGTTCAGAGAACCGGTAGCGGAAATTTTGAGTAGTTCAGAGAACCGGTAGCGGAAATTTTGAGTAGTTCAGAGAACCGGCAGCGGAAATTTTGAGTAGTTCAGAGAACCGGTAGCAGAAATTTTGAGTAGTTCAGAGAACCGGTAGCGGAAATTTTGAGTAGTTCAGAGAACCGGTAGCGGAAATTTTGAGTAGTTCAGAGAACCGGTAGCGGAAATTTTGAATAGTTCAGAGAACCGGTAGCAGAAATTTTGAGTAGTTCAGAGAACCGGTAGCGGAAATTTTGAGTAGTTCAGAGAACCGGTAGCGGAAATTTTGAGTAGTTCAGAGAACCGGCAGCGGAAATTTTGAATAGTTCAGAGAACCGGTAGCGGAAATTTTGAGTAGTTCAGAGAACCAGTAGCAGAAATTTTGAGTAGTTCAGAGAACTGGTAGCGGACACATTGCAACATTTTTTCTGTCTGGCCGACCTAGGATAGTCTCTCTGTCTTTGGGGTTTTATTGGGAAGTTTTATAATATAGCTTAGTTTTAATGGGGAATTTTAGCGCAGGTTAGATTTAATTTATTTTTAATGAAATGTTTGTATGTATTTATTGTTTTACTTTGCCTGTGCACCGCCCCGAGTCCCTGTGGGGAGAGGGTGCGGTTTAGAAATATTATTATTATTATTATTAACAGTCACAACTTCAAGGACCGGCCGTAAGTCTTCTGGTGGAGCCCTGTTGTGACTTTGAATGGATGCGCAACAAGAAGTCACTGAGTGAGGACTACCTGTATAGTCAAAAGCCCTTCCCTGTCTTTCATGTGGGGTGGGGAGGGAGATTTCGCAGCAGCCTTCAGCCTGCCACGCCCACCAAGCCACGCCCACCAAGCCACACCCACTGAGCCCACCAAGCCACGCCTGCCAAGCCACGCCCACCAAGCCACACCCACTGAGCCCACCAAGCCACGCCCACCAAGCCACACCCACTGAGCCCACCAAGCCACGCCTGCCAAGCCACGCCCACCAAGCCACACCCACTGAGCCCACCAAGCCACGCCCACCAAGCCACACCCACTGAGCCCACCAAGCCACGCCTGCCAAGCCACGCCCACCAAGCCACACCCACTGAGCCCACCAAGCCACGCCCACCAAGCCACACCCACTGAGCCCACCAAGCCACGCCCACCAAGCCACACCCACTGAGCCCACCAAGCCACGCCCGCCAAGCCACACCCACTGAGCCCACCAAGCCACGCCTGCCAAGCCACGCCCACCAAGCCACACCCACTGAGCCCACCAAGCCACGCCCACCAAGCCACACCCACTGAGCCCACCAAGCCACGCCCACCAAGCCACACCCACTGAGCCCAGCAAGCCACGCCTGCCAAGCCACGCCCGCCAAGCCACGCCCACAGAACCAGTAGTTTAAAAAGGTGATGTTATAAAGACATCTCGATGTTAAACAGATTAACAACGATGTGAGGAAAGACTGGCGTATACCCGAATCGAATATTTTGAATACTTTGTTCTAAAATGAAGGATTGACGTCGGTGGTTGAATATATGAAATGGAAGGATAATAATGAAAACGTATAATTCCACTCAACATTAACTTACAATAGCAGAGTTGGAAGGGACCCTGGAGGTCTTCTAGTCCAACCCCCTGCCTAGGCAGGAAGCCCTATACCGTTTCAGACAAATGGCTATCCAGCATCTTCTTAAAGACTTTTTCTTTCTTTCTTTCTTTCTTTCTTCCTTTCTTTCTTTCTTTCTTTCTTTCTTTCTTTCTTTTTTTTTCTTTCTTTCTTTCTTTCCTTCCTTCCTTCCTCCCTCCCTCCCTTCCTCCCTCCCTTCCTTTTCCTTCCTCCCTCTCTTCTCCCTCCCTCCTTCTATTTCAATACAATACAATAGCAGAGTTGGAAGGGACCCTGGAGGTCTTCTAGTCCAACCCCCTGCCTAGGCAGGAAGCCCTATACCGTTTCAGACAAACGGCTATCCAACCTCTTCTTAAAGACTTCTTTCTTTCTTTCTTTCTTTCTTTCTTTCTTTCTTTCTTTCTTTCTTTCTTTCTTTCCTTCCTTCCTTCCTTCCTCCCTCCCTTCCTTTTCCTTCCTCCCTCTCTTCTCCCTCCCTCCTTCTATTTCAATACAATACAATAGCAGAGTTGGAAGGGACCCTGGAGGTCTTCTAGTCCAACCCCCTGCCTAGGCAGGAAGCCCTATACCGTTTCAGACAAATGGCTATCCAACCTCTTCTTAAAGACTTCTTTCTTTCTTTCTTTCTTTCTTTCTTTCTTTCTTTCTTTCTTTCTTTCTTTCTTTCTTTCTTTCTTTCCTTCCTTCCTTCCTTCCTCCCTCCCTCCCTTCCTTTTCCTTCCTCCCTCTCTTCTCCCTCCCTCCTTCTATTTCAATACAATACAATAGCAGAGTTGGAAGGGACCCTGGAGGTCTTCTAGTCCAACCCCCTGCCTAGGCAGGAAGCCCTATACCATTTCAGACAAATGGCTATCCACCATCTTCTTAAAGACTTTTTCTTTCTTTCTTTCTTTCTTTCTTTCTTTCTTTCTTTCTTTCTTTCTTTCTTTCTTTCTTTCTTTCTTTCTTTCTTTCCTTCCTCCCTCCCTCCCTCCCTCCCTCCCTCCCCTTTTTCCTTCCTCCCTTCTCTTCTCCATCCCTCCCTCTCTTCTCCCTCCCTCCTTCTATTTCAATACAATACAATAGCAAAGTTGGAAGGGACCTTGGAGGTCTTCTAGTCCAACCCCCTGCCTAGGCAGGAAGCCCTATACCGTTTCAGACAAACGGCTATCCAATATGTATCTATCTGATGGATTTATTTGTTGCTGTTGTTTTTGAAAAAAAATTATTTATTTTTTAATAAAACAAAAATACAAAAAGGAAAAAAATCATCCTTCTGCAGTGTATCCTTTGTAATGTATGTTGACTGGTTACACATAACTCTTGTGCATTTCTAGAATCATTATTATTCATGGATAATCTCGTTTTGTAGATTTTAAATCCAAAGATTCATTATATATCTTAATATCATTACACCAGAATTCTCCTCTTATATTCCATTAGAACATAAGAACATAAGAACCTAAGAACAGCCTTGCTAGAAGAGGCCACGGCCCATCCAGTCCAGCCTTCTGTCTCCCACAGTGGCTCCCCATTTGCTTCAGGGTCTTCCCAAGCAGATGTCTTCACCTGCTTATGATTCCCTGCAAATGGCATTGAGAGACACCCTGCCTATCTCTCCAACCCGGAGGGTGTCCTTAGGCATCCATCATGATAGCCATGGATACCCTTGTTCTCCATGAACTCCTCTCATCCTTTCCTAAAGGTGTCGAGGCTGACAGCTGTCACCCCTTCTTCTGGCAGGGAGTTCCATAGACCAGGGATCCTCTGGGTGGAAAAGTCCATCTTATTTGTTTGAGGTCTGGCTATCAAAAGTTTAATGGAGGGCCCCCTAGTTCTAGTGTTGTGCGATAGGGAACTATTTGATCTATCTTCTTCTTCAGACATGTCTTACTTAAACATAACCACATAATGGCATCCATTGTTTCAAACATGCATGCATATATAAATGGATGATTTGTGATAGTTTGTATAATAGAAAGGAGGAAGGGGAGAGGAAGAGGAGGAAAAGGAAGAGGAGGAGGAAGAGGAGGAGAAGGGAAAGAGGGAGGAGGAAGGGGAGAGGAAGAGGAGGAAGAGGAGGAAAAGGAAGAGGAGGAGGAGGAGGAAAAGAAGGGAA
The DNA here is from genome assembly GCA_039707465.1 of Rhabdophis nuchalis. NCBI lineage: Eukaryota > Metazoa > Chordata > Lepidosauria > Squamata > Natricidae > Rhabdophis > Rhabdophis nuchalis. The sequence goes on along the minus strand of CM077644.1, from coordinate 4,739,285 downwards.
AGAGAGGAGAAAGAGGAGATGGAAGAGGAGGAGGAAGAGGAAGAGGAGGAAAAGGGAAAGAGGGAGGAGGAAGAGATGGAAGAGGAGGAGGAGGAAGAGGAAGAGAGGAAGAGGAGGAAAAGGAAGAGGAGGAGGAAGAGGAGGAGAAGGGAAAGAGGGAGGAGGAAGGAGAGAGGAAGAGGAGGAAGAGGAGGAAAAGGAAGAGGAGGAGGAAGAGGAGAAGGGAAAGAGGGAGGAGGAAGGGGAGAGGAAGAGGAGGCAGAGGAGGAGATGAAGAGGAGAAAGAGTGAGGCGGAAAAGGAGGAGGTAGAAGACACCGGTAGGTAGGTTGACAGATTGACTGATTGACTGGTAGATAGATAGATAGATAGATAGATAGATAGATAGATAGATAGATAGATAGATAGATAGATAGATAGATAGATAGATAGATAGATAGATAGATAGATAGATATACCCTTGCCAAGAAAATCTAAATTATAGATGCTCAACCTTGGCTACTGTAAGACCTGTGAACTCCCAGTATTCCCCCTGAGACCTCTGGACTTCCCCTCCCAGAATTCCCCCTGAGACCCTGTGGACTTCAACTCCCAGAATTCCCCCTAAGACCTGTGAACTTCAATTTCCAGAATTCCCCATAAGACTTCTGGACTTCACCTCCCAGAATTCCCCCTGAGACCCTGTGGACTTCAACTCCCAGAATCCCCCCTAAGACCTGTGAACTCCCAGAATTCCCCCTAAGACCTGTGAACTTCAATTTCCAGAATTCCCCATAAGACCTCTGGACTTCACCTCCCAGAATTCCCCCTGAGACCCTGTGGACTTCAACTCCCAGAATCCCCCCTAAGACCTGTGAACTCCCAGAATTCCCCCTAAGACCTGTGAACTCCCAGAATTCCCCCTGAGACCTGTGAACTTCAATTTCCAGAATCCCCCCTAAGACCTCTGGACTTCCCCTCCCAGAATTCCCCAGCCAGCCGTGTTGCATGCTGGCAAAGTTGCCTAGCGGCCGAGGAACTCTGGGAGCTGAAGTCCACCAGTCTGAAAGTTGCTAAGGTTTCGCGACCTCTAATCTAAGGTTGACCCCAGCCAGCCAGCCCGCACGCCGTATTCATTCATGGGCTGCCTTCCAGCCACTGACCTTCCACCCCCCGAGTTAAAAATTTGCCCGTTGTCTTTGAATTCCGTTCGCGTTGACTTTGGATTCCTTTTGGCCCCATTGTGCAAATCCGCCAGGCCATCCATCCAGTAAACGCTGTAATTCATGGTATTGCGCAAACCCCTGAAGGGATCACACAGGATTGTGTGAATGCAGGAAAACCATGAGGTCAACTGAAGCGGCCAGCCAGATTCTTGAGCCACGAAGAGGATGAGGGGAGTGGAGCATAAAACATACCAAAAAAACCGGTGGCTGGAATTGGGGATCTCTAGTCCAGAGGTGGGTTGCTATCGGCATTACTACCGGTTTGGTGCGTGCAAAAAATGTGCTCCGTGCATATGTGCATTTGCAAATAAAAAGTCTGCGCACGTACTAAACCTTTAAAAAGTTTAAAAAACATGCAATAAAAATTGTTCTTTGCATGCGCAAAACCAAAAAACAGAGATGGCGGCACTGTAGGAGAACCGGTTCGGGGCGTGGCAGGCCTGCAGGACGCCAAGTTACTATCGGTTCAAACTGGTAATAACCCACCTCTGGTGTAGTCTAGTGAAGAGAAGGATTACAGGAGACATGATAGCAGTCTTCCGATATCTCAAGGGTTGCCCCAAAGAAGAGGGAGTCAAGCTATTCTCCAAGGCACCTTGAAGGCAGGACAAGAAGCAATGGGTGGAAACTCATCAAGGAGAGAAGCAACTTAGAACTGAGGAGAAAATTCCTGACAGAACAATAAATTACATTAATTAATGAAATTTAGGCAAGAAGAACCTAATGCCCAGGTACAGCATAGGGGGTACCTTGCTCAATAGTAGCAACTGTGAGAGGGATCTTTATTTTATTTTTTTTATTTTTCAAATTTATACCCCGCCCTTCTCCTTGTAAGGACAACCATTGAAATAGGAGCCAGCCGTGGGCAGCAGCTGCCCAAAAAGCCAACCCAGTTCTAGGCTGCATCAACAGAGGGAGAGAATCAAGATCACCTGAAGGGTTAATGCCACTTTATAAGGCCTTGGGAAGGCCACACTGGGAATATTTGCATTCAGTTTTGGTCGCCACGATGTAGAAAAGATGTGGAGACTCTGGAAAGAGTGCAGAGAAGAGCAAGAAAGAGGATTAGGGGACTGGAGGGTGAAACACATGAAGAACGGTTGCAGGAACTGGGTATGTCTAGTTTAATGAAAAGAAGGACCAGGGGAGACATGATAGCAGTCTTCTAATATCTCAGGGGTTGCCCCAAAGAAGAGGGAGTCAAACTATTCTCCAAGGCACCTGGGGGCAGGACAAGAAGCAATGGGTGGAAACTAATCAAGGAGAGAAGCAACTTAGAACTGAGGAGGAATTTCCTGACAGTGAGAACAATTAGCCAATGGAACAACTTGCCTCCAGAAGTTATCTAAATTTAATAAATCTATGAATGCTCCAATATTGGAAGTTTTTAAGAAGATGTGGGATAACCTTTTGTCTGAAGTGGTGTAGGGTTTCCTGCCTGGGCAGGGGGCTGGACTAGAAGACCTCCAAGGTCCCTCCCAACTCTGCTATTCTATCCTACCCTACCCTACCCTATCCTATCCTATCCTATCCTATCCTAGATAAATTTTAGACACAGTTGTGGTCGTAACTTGAGGTCCGTTTGTTTTCTGTTTTTGTTCTCGATATTCTTATTTACCAAAACCTCCAAATGGTTGGAAACCAAATGTAATTGCTTCTATCTCCCCTTGCAAAGATCAAGCTAAGTAAATCTGCTATCAACCAGGATCACGAAGAATCGGAGGATTTCATGCCCCTTTTTCTCCAGGACGTTCCTGCAGCAAGGAGAAAAGTCCAAGGTTCCCCTTGGTGGACCTGAGCTTTTTTATCCCTGTTTCCACAATGTTTATTTATTTAGAAGCCCCCGGGATCCAAGGACGTCATTGTGAAAGTTGGACCTTCAAAAAGCAAGAGGGGAAGAAATGTGAAACCTCCAGCCCAGGTGATCGACCCAGATCGGATTCTGCAACATTATCCTGCGACACGTAGATTCACCTCCATTCGGAAGGTCGCAAATACTGATCCTATAACCCTGAGATGCTGATTCATAAATCCATGCCAGTTGCTAAGCATCTGGATTTCGAGTACATGACAGGAGAGAGAGAGAGAGAGAGAGAGAGAGAGAGACAGAGACAGAGACAGAGACAGAGAAAGACAGAGAGAAAGACACACACACACACACAGAGAGAGAGAGACAGAAACACACACAGAGAGAGAGACAGACAGACAGAGACAGAGAGAAAGAGACAGACAGACAGAGCGAGAGAGAGAGAGAGAGAGAAAGAGACACACAGAGAAAGAGAGACCGAGACAAGGTGTGTGAGAGAGAGAGGGAGAGACAAAGAAAGAGAGAGAGAAATAGAGAGACATAAAGAGAGAGAGAGACAGAGACAGAAGCACACAGAGAGAGACAGACAGACAGGAAGAAAGAGAGAGAAAGAGAGAGAGAGACAGAAAGAAAGAAAGAAAGAAAGAAAGAAAGAAAGAGAGAGACAGAGACAGATACACACAGAGACAGAGAAACAGAGAGAGAGACAGAAAGAGAGAGACAGATACAGAGACAAAGAGACAGAAACAGAGAGAGAGAGACAGAAAGAGCGAGACAGAGACAGAGACAGAAAGAGAGAGAGAGAAAGACAAAGAAAGAGAGAGAGAAAGAGAGAGAGACAGAAAGAATGGGAGAGAAACAGAGAGAGAGAGAGAGAAAGACATAGAAAGAGAGAAAGAAAGAGAGAGACAGAAATAAAGAGAAAGACAGGGACAGATACACACAGAGACAAAGAGACAGAGAGAGAGAGAGACAGACAGACAAAGAGAGAGAAAGAAAGAGAGAGAAAGAGAGAGAGAGAGAGACAGAAAGAAAGAAAAAGACAGGCAGATACAGAGACACAAAGAGGCAGTCAAAGAAACAGAGAGAGAGACAGAAGTAAAGAGAAAGACAGGGACAGATACACACAGAGACAAAGAGAGAGAGAGAGAGAGAGACAGAGATATACACATACAGAGGGACTATATCCTCTATATAATCCCCGCCCCCAAAGTTAAAATGTGGGGGGGAGTTGTGGGGGTTGGGGCTGTGCTTGTGCAACGGAGGGGAATTCCCCATTTGCACACCCGCCTTGCTGAATCATCTGCCAGAAGACGCCACCCCCACCCCCCCTCCCACTCTCTCTCCAGGAAGAGCAGCCTTGTCACTCACTCTCTGGGTCTGATTTACCAGCAGCCGGTTGTTATCTTAAGACACAAGTACACAATCCCCACACACCCAGTCCCTTCAAGGCTTTGCGGGGGATTTGCGGGAACAGCCAGCTTCATCGAAGGGGGGTAGGAGGACATCGAGAGCTGTACACAGGCAGTCCTCGACTTACGACCTCAGTTGAGCCCAGAAGTTACGTCGCTAAGGGAGGCGTTTGTGAGGTGAGTTTCGACCCATTGGACGGCTTTCCCCGCCGCATTCGTTCAGGGAACCGTGGCCGTCGTTAAATCAGCCCCACGGTCGTTAAGTGAATCCGCCCCCCCCCCCGTTGAGTTTGCTCGTCGGAAGGTCACCAAAGGCGATCATGCAACCCCCACCAGGACCGTCATAAGTTGTCAAGTATCCTTAATGTAAATCACGGGATGCTTGCAAGGGTCTTAAGGGTGAAAAACAGTCACCAGTCACTTTTTCCCGGGGACGTCGTAACTTTGAACTGCCGCTAAATGAACTGTTGTAAGTTGAGGACCACCCGTAAAAACTTTATCACCGTGATGGCGAACCTATGGCACGCCAGCTGTCGCCCACAGGCTTTTCCGCTAGCCAGCTGGTCTTCGGTAATCTTGTAATGGCCTGGGTGGTGGGTTACAATACAAAAGAACAAGGAACACAGAGACAGCACCAATCAGCACCAATCTACCAATCATGACACAACTACACAGCCAATCTACCAATCATGACACAACTACACAGCCAATCTACCAATCATGACACAACTACACAGCCACTCACAGCAACAAAGGAGCACTCCACCCCAACCCCCCCACCCCAAGATTTATAGAAAGACGGCAGCTGCGAAGCCGCAGACGCCAGCCTGAAGATGGCGAGTGAGACCTCGCCGAATCGTTGCCAAGACAATCTCATTCTTACACGGGAAAACACCCGAATACAACAAGACCAGCATACCTACACCCAGGAAAATCTACGAATATAAATATATATATATATTTGTGTCACAACACCCGGTTAAGCCCCAATTAAGGGAGGAAGCATACTGCTCTCCTTTTCGATAGAGAGAGAGAGAGAGAGAGAGAGAGAGAGAGAGAGGGAGGGAGGGAGGGAGGGAGGGAGGGAGGGAGGGAGAGAGAGAGAGAGAGAGAGAGAGAGAGAGAGAGAGAGAGAGAGAGAGAGAGAGAGATCTTGCATTTGTGCTAATAAATAAATAAAGGGAGACTAGGATAGATCTATTTCAAGCTATTTAGCTCTCATCAGCTAGCCATGCCCTTACTGGGATTTGAACCGGGGCTGTATTACATGTTAGGCAGATGTTTTAGCACTAAGCCATCAGGTTCTCCTCCTGACACACACACACAATTTAGTTATAGTTATAGTTATAGTTATAGTTTTATAGTTTTATAGTTTTATAGTTTTATAGTTTTATAGTTTATAATTATAGTTATAGTTTTATAGTTATAGTTATAGTTATAGTTTTATAGTGATAGTTATAGTTTTATAGTTATAGTTATAGTTATAGTTTTAAAGTCATAGTTATAGTTATAGTTTTATAGTTATAGTTATAGTTTTAAAGTCATAGTTATAGTTATAGTTTTAAAGTTATAGTTATAGTTATAGTTATAGTTTTATAGTCATAGTTATAGTTATAGTTTTATAGTTATAGTTATAGTTTTATAGTCATAGTTATAGTTATAGTTTTATAGTTTTATAGTTTATAATTATAGTTATAGTTTTATAGTTATAGTTATAGTTATAGTTTTATAGTTATAGTTATAGTTTTATAGTTATAGTTATAGTTATAGTTTTAAAGTCATAGTTATAGTTATAGTTTTAAAGTTATAGTTATAGTTTTAGTTATAGTTTTATAGTCATAGATAGTTATAGTTATAGTTTTATAGTTATAGTTATAGTTATAGTTTTAAAGTCATAGTTATAGTTATAGTTTTAAAGTTATAGTTATAGTTATAGTTATAGTTTTATAGTCATAGTTATAGTTATAGTTTTATAGTTATAGTTATAGTTTTAAAGTCATAGTTATAGTTATAGTTTTAAAGTTATAGTTATAGTTTTAGTTATAGTTTTATAGTCATAGATAGTTATAGTTATAGTTTTATAGTTATAGTTATAGTTATAGTTATAGTTTTAAAGTCATAGTTATAGTTATAGTTTTATAGTTATAGTTATAGTTTTAAAGTCATAGTTATAGTTATAGTTTTAAAGTTATAGTTATAGTTTTAGTTATAGTTTTATAGTCATAGATAGTTATAGTTATAGTTTTATAGTTATAGTTATAGTTTTAAAGTCATAGTTATAGTTATAGTTTTAAAGTTATAGTTATAGTTATAGTTTTATAGTTATAGTTTTATAGTCATAGTTATAGTTATAGTTTTATAGTTATAGTTATATAACTATGGTGAATGCGCGTGTGCGAAGAGATGGCGGTCTGCCTCTGAGCTCCGCGCGGGCCGCGGGGGCTCTTTGGAAAATAGGGATGCCGCCCGACCCTCTTTACCAGCTTTGAGGGTCGGGCCCAGTAAGTGACCACCCTGGCTTACCATCGAGGCCATGGACGGCCTCCCAGGGTGAGTTGACGGCCGAGAACGGGGGTTTTGCTGACCGGAAGGTGCCGGTCAGCTGGAGACGCCGGGCGTCAGGCCGATGTGGGGCCGATGCCGGGCTTGTAGAGGCCGCCGGGGGAGAAAGCGGGGAGAAAGCGGAGTGTTGGAGGTCGGGCAGAAGGTCTGCTGGACGCTGGAGAGGCGGAGACCGGGCAGGAGGCTGGGCAGGAGGCTTGTCAGAAGGTCTGCCGAGGCGTGCCGATGTCGAAGGCCGAAGGACGTGAGAGGCCGGACTGCCAGAGGCCGGGACGCCAGGCTGGACAGAAGGCAAGCTGGGACTGCCGAGTGCGGAGGGCCATGGGGGGCCAGGACGCGGAAGGCCGGGATGCCAGCCTGGGAGGGACAACTGGCGAGGACGATCTAGGCCCGATAACAGCAGGGCCGTAGCCGAGATGACCCAATCTGGACTCCTTTATTTGGCCGACTCCATTAGTGTACCGGTGAGTGGGAAAATCGGAGGTCTAGCAGCCGGGAGCCGGGAGGCCGCATAACAGCTGGGCCGAGGCCTAAGAAGATCCAGGCTGAGGCCCTGTTCCCTACTGACTCTGCCCTGTTTAAACCAACTTAAACCAGGACCCACAAGGGGGGCTTTGGCTGAGGCCTGAGGCTCTGGAAGAGTGGGACTGGACTGGACTTGCTAAGGCCACGCCTGTGATAGTGCACTTATGTGATCATGTGCACTTTATGCGATTATTTATTGACCATCATACCCAGGATTTTAACTTCTCTATACCGTATTATGGACTTACTGGAATTAATTAATTTTAACACCTATTTAATATTTATTGAATATATATTTTAACATCTGTAATATTTATTTAATATTTATTCTGACCATCCATGCATCTCTGTACCCAATTGATTCCCTGCTGTTGATGTGACCCGTAATATATTCAAGGGCAGACCTAATCTTACTGCGGGAGTCCCCCCTCTCGCAGGTATGGCCCGCTGTGTTATCAAGGGGACACTTTGATGAGGGACTAGTAAGTCAGGAGAAGTGGCGAAAGCGCAGGTGTAGGGGTTTTTTAGTTAAAAAATTGTTGTCTATTTTAGGGGGTACCAGGGAGGGGGGAGGGTTTAGACAGGTTGAGACTAGCCAGAAGGGAACGGGCCGAGCCAGCAGACGACGGAGGGAGGCGGATGGTTCCGTTAAGAGGGGGGATACAGGGGTCGTTTCAATGGAGGGCCTACCCATTGAGAGGGTGGCAGGGAGAGGCAGATCCGATGGGAGACAAGTACTACCCTCCCGGTTGGGGGCACGAGGCCGATGGTTACAAACGGTCAAGTGCCACAACCCCCGCAGGCTAGGTGGTCAGGGAGTACAGAGCCAGGGTCTACGGCTGATGTTCTGCAATGCCAGGTCCGTGGTCAACAAAGCCCCCCTCATCCATGACCTTGTGTCAGAGGGGGAGCCGGACCTGGTAGGAATTGCGGAGACCTGGTTGGGCCACGAGGGAGGACTCCCCCTCGTTGAAATGTGCCCACCAGGTTACCGCGCTTTTCATCAGCCTCGGGCCCTAGGCAGGGGTGGTGGGGTAGCGGTTATCATTAGGGAAGGTCTGGAGCCGAGAGAGACCATTGTGCCACAGACCACCGGTTGTGAGTCCCTCTGTGTGAAGTGGGGCCTAGGGAGGCAGTTGGGCTTGCTGGTTGTATACCTGGCTCCCAGCTATGTAACAGCAGCCCTGCCCGAGCTCCTCGAGGTGATCGCTACGATGGCAGTTGAGACCCCCAGACTTGTAATCATGGGGGACTTTAATCTGCCATCGGTGGGCGAATCATCCGGGGTAGCTCGGGAGTTCATGGCTTCCATGACGGCCATGGACCTGACCCAAGTAATTCAAGGCCCCACTCACGAGGGTGGACATACACCGGATCTCATCTTTGTCTCAGGCCAATGGAAGAGTGATCTGGGTATAGGGGATATAGTCATCACGCCCTTGTCATGGACAGACCACTCACTTCTCCGGCTCGACTTTCCAACCGCTGCCCCTCACCGCGAGGAGGCGGAACCTGAGTCACCAATTTGGTTCCGCTCCAGGCGCCTGATGGACCCTGATGGGTTCCAGACGGCGCTTGGGCCACTTCCTGTACCCCTGACCCGCGCCCCGATGGAGGACCTCGTGGCCGCATGGAATACTGCGACCACGGGAGCCTTGGATCGGGTCGCGCCCTTGCGGCCTCTCTTGTGGCGGCGAGCCACCCTGGCTCCTTGGTTCACCGAGGAGCTAAGGGTGATGAAACGCCACAAGAGATGCCTAGAGAGAAATGGAGGTCTTCCCGTTCTGAATCCGACCGGACACAGGTAAGAGCCCATTTACGGACTTACATTGTGGCGCTGAGAGTGGCCAAACGCCATCATTGTGCCACCCTCATAGCATCCGCAGAAAACCGCCCTGCCGCCCTGTTTAGGGTGACCCGCTCCCTCCTCCAACAGAGGGTGTGGGAAGCCCCGCTACAGGGTAGAGCAGAGGAATTTGTGACTTTTCTGCAGGAGAAAATCGCTCAGATACAGAACGAGTTAGCCCCCATTGATGGCCCAATGGGATGCCACGAGACAGATCTTGTTTGGGAGGAGTTTGACTCCGTTGCTTCCGAGGATATGGACAGGTTACGTGGGCGACTGCGAGCCACCACATGTTTATTGGACCCGTGTCCCTCCTGGCTTGTACTGGCATCCTGGGAGGTGACACGAGGCTGGCTCCAAGAGGTTGTCAACGCATCCTTAAGTGAGGGTTCCTTGCCTGCTTCCCTAAAAGAGGCCATGGTGAGGCCCCTCCTTAAGAAGCCCTCTTTGGATCCAGCTCTTTTAACCAACTATCGTCCAGTCTCCAACCTTCCCTTCTTGGCGAAGGTTGTTGAGAGTGTGGTGGCACAACAGTTTCCCCGTCACCTGGAGGAAGTTGATTATCTAGACCCGCGCCAGTCCGGCTTTCGGCCCGGGCATAGCACTGAGACGGCATTGGTCGCGTTGGTCGATGATCTCTGGAGGGCCAGAGATGGGGGTTGTTCCTCCATCCTGGTCCTATTAGACCTCTCGGCGGCTTTCGATACCATCGACCATGGTATCCTATTGCATCGGCTGGGGGGGTTGGGGGTGGGAGGCACCGTTTTACGGTGGTTCTCCTCCTACCTCTCTGGCCGATCGCAATTTGTGTTGACAGGAGAGCAGAGGTCGACCCCGAGACCCCTCACATGTGGGGTGCCTCAGGGGTCGGTCCTCTTGCCTCTCCTGTTTAACACATATATGAAGCCGCTGGGTGAGATCATCCGTGGTTTTGGGGTAGAGTACCATCTCTACGCTGATGATACTCAGCTGTATATATCTACCCCAAACCACCCCAACGATGCCGTAGCGGTGATGTGCCAGTGCCTGGAAGCTGTACGGATCTGGATGGGAAGAAACGGACTCAGGCTCAACCCGACCAAGACCGAGTGGCTGTGGTTTCCGGCTGCCCGATTCAACCAGTTGACTCCATCGCTGGCCATTGGGGGCAAACATCTTGCCCCAGTGGATGGGGCGCGCAACTTGGGTGTCCTCCTGGATGCCCGGCTGTCCATGGAAGATCAAGTGACAGCCGTGGCCAGGAGGGCGTTTTACCAGGTTCGCCTGGTTCGCCAGTTGCGCCCCCTATTGGATCGGGACGCCCTTCGCACAGTCACCCATGCTCTCGTGACATCCCGACTGGACTATTGTAACTCTCTCTACATGGGGCTCCCCTTGAGGTGCACCCGAAGACTTCAGCTGGTCCAGAATGCAGCCGCACGAGCAATAATGGGTACCGCAAGGTATACCCATGTAACACCGCTCTTGCGCGAGCTGCACTGGCTACCTGTCGTCTTTCGGGTGCGCTTCAAGGTGTTAGTTCTCATCTTTAAAGCGCTCCATGGCTCGGGACCTAGCTATCTGCGGGATCGGATTCTGCCCCATACATCCTCCCGGCCGATTCGCTCCCACAGAGAGGGACTGCTCCGGGTGCCGTCCACTAGACTTTGTCAGCGGGCGACGCCCAGGGGAAGGGCCTTCTCTGTGGCGGGCCCAGCCCTCTGGAACGACCTTCCCCCCGACATTAGAACAACTACGGACCTCCGCTCCTTCCGTCAGAAATTAAAAACTCACTTTTTCTGCTTGGCCGGCCTAGGTTAGTCTCTACCTCAGGGGTTAGGGAATGTTAATTTTAAAATGGGGATTTTAGTGCAGGGACAGTTGATTTAATTTGTTTTTATTGTATTTATTCATGTATATATTTTATGTGTTTTAATTTTCCCTGTGCACCGCTCCGAGTCCCCCTGGGGAGAGGACGCGGTATAGAAAATAAATCTATCTAAATCTATAGTTTTATAGTCATAGTTATAGTTTTATAGTCATAGTTATAGTCATAGTTATAGTTATAGTTATAGTTATAGTTATAGTTATAGAAGACGTATATGCACAGATAAAAGAATCACAACAGATATGTAAAAGAAGTGTAATGTGTTGCAAAGATGTGAAGTTTGCATAACCAAAATAAAAAGTTTTTTTTAAACAAGGCAACACAAGAGCAATACGATTGCATTGTTGAGTTCCCACAAGAGCTTTTAATACAAGAACAGCAGGTGCAGCTCCTTCCTATTCTCACAGGTCAAGCTGAGCCATCCAAGAATGTGGTAATCAGGTCCTGGTTGGGTCGAGTTTCTCCTGACTCCTCCAACGTCACCTTCCTCTGAATGAGGAGAACCTCAACTCCCCAAACGGGTTTTGCTGAGATACCTGAGAATTCACATTGAGAAATCTGGAGGTGGCTGCGTTTGGGAAGTCGGGCCCTAC
>CM077644.1:4702469-4724969 GCA_039707465.1 Rhabdophis nuchalis | reverse complement strand
TTGAAGACTTCTTTCTTTCTTTCTTTCTTTCTTTCTTTCTTTCTTTCTTTCTTTCTTTCTTTCTTTCTTTCTTTCTTCCTTCCTTCCTTCCTTCCCTTCATCCCTCCCTCTCTTCTCCCTCCCTCTTTCTATTTCAATGCAATACAATAGCAGAGTTGGAAGGGACCTTGGAGGTCTTCTAGTCCAACCCCCTGCATGGGCAGGAACCTTATACCATTTCAGACAAATGGCTATCTAACATCTTTTTAAAGACTTTCTACGTTAAAACTTTGTATGAGTTTATCGGAATATAAAATAGAAAGAGGGGGGGAAAAGCAGTTGATAAAATATGATGGACTCGATTCGAAAACATGACAACGGGCAATCTATTCTTCCTCACCCAGCCAAGGGGAGCCGAGATGGTTAAAACCGTTCCTTTGATCCAAAATAAGAGATTGTATGTCATTTTGTCTCCTGTTCGAAATGACTTTGAAAGGAAATATTATTATTGTTGTTGTTGTTGTTGTTGTTGTTGTTGTTGTTAATAATAATAATAATAGCCGCTCAAGAACAAGCACTACAAACTAAGGCCATGAAAGCGAAGATACAAAAATCCACCCACAGCCCAAACTGCCGACTTTGCAATAACAAAGTCGAAACTGTTTCACGTTTAATATGTGAATGCAGCAAAATCGCACAAACCGATTACAAAGCTAGACACGACCAAGTTGCTAAATTAATCCACTGGTCATTATGTAAAAAATATGATTTACCTGTATCCAGAAAGTCATGGGAACACAAAGTGGAAAAAGTTATCGAAAATGAGAAGGTGAAGATCTTGTGGGACTTTCGAATGCAAACACACCGTCATTTGGAGCACAACACACCAGATATCACGGTTGTAGAAGGCCGAAGTGTACAGTTCATTGATATCGCTGCTCCTGGAGATGCCAGAGTCGAAGAAAAAGAACTAGAAAAAATCATGAAATATCACGACCTGGCCATCGAAACCACACGGCTATGGATGAAGCATGTCACAGTGACACCCATGGTCATCGGGGCACTTGGCACCATGTCCAAGAATTTCACTAAATACATCAGCAAATTGCAGCTCCCTGCAATAACCCCAGCGGAACTGCAAAAAACGGCGCTACTTGGAACATCTTACATCCTACGAAGATACTTGGTTGATACCTAGGATGCTGGGAGAGACCTGTATCAACCATTAGCACCAGTCAATGGTATTTGCAATGCATTTTTTAAATATTCAGTTGGCTGAGTTTCATGTTTCATGAATAAAGTAAATAATAATAAGAATCTTTATTGTCATTGTACTAAAATTACAATGAAATTGGTTAAGAAAAGTTGTCGCTATAATAGTGTTACCTTTGACTGTGCCAAAGAGTTGGAAATTGGGTCCATTCTTCCTGGTTTTCTCCCGTTATTCTATACCCCCTCTTTTTCCCTTCCTCTCTTCTTATTTTTCCAGGGTTGCAAATGATCGAACAAATCAGTACTCTTTAACATCTTCATCAACGATTTGGATGAGGGGATAAATGGGGAACTCATCAAATTTGCAGACGACACCAAGCTGGCAGGAATAGCCAACACTCCAGAAGATAGGCTTAAGATACAGAAGGATCTAGACAAACTTGAACATTGGGCACTGTCTAATAAAATGAAATTCAATTGTGAAAAAAGTAAGGTCCTACATATAGGCAAGAAAAACAAATTGCACAAATACAGTATAGGTGGTACCTTGCTCAATAGTAGCAACTGTGAGAGGGATCTAGGAATCCTAGTGGACAACCATTTAAATATGAGCCAGCAGTGTGCAGCAGCTGCCAAAAAAGCCAACACAGTTCTAGGCTGCATCAACAGAGGGATAGAATCTAGATCACGTGAAGTGTTAATGCCACTGTATAGTGCCTTGGTAAGGCCACACTTGGAATACTGCATCCAGTTTTGGTCGCCACGATGTAGAAAAGACGTGGAGACTCTGGAAAGAGTGCAGAGAAGAGCAACCAAGATGATTAGGGGACTGGAGACTAAAACATATGAAGAACGGCTGCAGGAGCTGGGTATGTCTAGTTTGATGAAGAGAAGGACCAGGGGAGACATGATAGCAGTGTTCCGATATCTCAGAGGGTGCCACAAAGAAGAGGGAGCCAAACTATTATCCAAGGCACCTGGGGGCAGGACAAGAAGCAATGGGTGGAAACTAATCAAGGAGAGAAGCAACTTAGAACTGAGGAGAAATTTCCTGACAGTTAGAACAATTAACCTCTGGAACAGCTTGCCTCCAGAAGTTGTGAATGCCCCAACCCTGGAAGCCTTTAAAAAGATGTTGGATAGCCATTTGTCTGAAATGGTATAAGGTTCCTGCCCACGCAGGGGGTTGGACTAGAAGACCTACAAGGTCCCTTCCAACTCTGATATTGTATTGTATTATTGTATTGTAAAATGAAATTCAACATAAAGTCAAGTCTTAACACTTAGGCAAGAAAAACCCAAAGTCCACATATAGACTGGGTCAAACCAGGCTTCATAGCAGGGACTGGGAGACGGGTCTTGGAGTCTTAGTGGACAACCAGCTAAATAGGACAACCAGCTAAAGAAGTCTTGGTGGCAGCCAAAAAAGCCAACCCAATCCTCAGTTGCATGAACAGAGGGATTCAATCAAGATCAAGTGGGATAAATAGCTTCAGATGGATTCATAACTGGCTGACAAACCGTACTCCATGAGTAGTCCTTAATGGGTCTACCTCTACATGGACGGAAGGAAGGAATGGGGTATCACAAGGTTCTGTCTTAGGCCCAGTGCTCCTCAACATCTTCCTAAATGACTTAGATGAGGGAATAGAAGGGGAACTTACCAAATTGGCCAATGATACAAAGCTGGTAGGAATAGCCAACACCCTAGAACAGGGGTCTGCAAAGTCGGCTCTTTTAAGACTGGTGGACTTCAATTCCCAGAATTCCCCAGCCAGCTATGCTGGCTGGGGAACTCTGGGAGTTGAAGTCCACCAGTCTTAAAAGAGCCGACTTTGCAGACCCCTGCCCTAGAAGATAGGCTCAAGATCCAGATGGATCTTGACAGACTGGAGCCCTGGGCCCTACCTAACAAAATGAAATTCAACAGTCAAGTCTTAACACTTAGGCAAGAAAAACCACAAGTCCACATATAGACTGGGTCAGACCAGGCTTCATAGCAGGGACTGGGAGACGGGTCTTGGAGTCTTAGTGGACAACCAGCTAACTAGGAGCCAGCCTTGTGTGGTGGCAGCCAAAAAAGCCCATGCAATCCTAAATTGCATTAACAGAGGGATACAATCAAGATCAAGGGAGGTACTAATACCACTCTACAAAGCCCTAGTAAGGCCACACTTAGAGTCCTGCACCCAGTTTTGGTGCCCTCACTATGAAAAAGATGCTGAGACTCTAGAAAGAGGGCAGAGAAGAGCAACCAGGATGATGAGGGGGCTGGAGGCTAAAACATAGGATGGATGTTTGCAGGAACTGGGCCTGGCTGGTCTAGTGAAGAGAAGGACCAGGGAGACAGGAGAGCATTTCCAGAATTTTGGGGCCCTGCCCTATAGAGGACAAAGGGGTCAAGCTGTTTTCTAAAGCATCCGAAGGCCAGACAAGGAATAATGGATGGAAACTGATCTCTCTGTCTGTCTGTCTGTCTGTCTGTCTGTCTGTCTCTCTCTGTCTGTCTGTCTGTCTGTCTGTCTATCTATCTATCTATCTATCTATCTATCTATCTATCTATCTATCTATCTATCTATCTATCTATCTATCTATCTCTGTCTCTCTCTCTCTCTCTGCCTATCTATCTATCTATCTATCTATCTATCTATCTATCTATCTATCTATCTATCTATCTATCTATCTATCTATCTATCTATCTATCTATCTATCATTGTCTATCTTATCTATCAATGATTATCTATCTATCTATCTATCTATCTATCTATCTATCTATCTATCTATCTATCTATCTATCTATCTATCTATCTATCTATCTATCATCTATCTATCATCTGTCTGAAGAACAGTTACAAGAACTGGGCCTGGCTAGTCTAGAGAAGAGAAGGACCAGGGGAGACAGGAGGGCATCTTCCAATATGTGAGGGGCTGCCCCAGAGAGGAGGAAGGGGGTCAAGCTATTCTCCAAAGCCCCTGAAGGCCAGAGAAGGAACAATGGATGGAAACTGAGCAAGGAGAGATTCAACCTAGAAATAAGGAGGAATTTCCTGACCGTGAGAACCATCAACCCATGGAAGAGAGGTTGCCTTCAGAAGTTGTGGGAGCTTCATCCCTGGAGGCTTTCAAGAAGAGACTGGACTGCCATCTCTCAGAAATGGTGTAGGGTCCCCTGCTTGGGCAAGGGGTTGGACTAGATGACCTCCAAGGTCCCTTCCAACTCTATATTAATCTGAATTTCTGACCAACGGCTATGTTTTCTGGATAATTGAGAGACGGCCATGGCAGTGGCCCAGATTGGCATCCAGAACCAAGCCAAAAAATAAATAAAAGATACAGGTAGTCCTCAACTTATAACCCTTTGCTTAGTACAGATAATGGTGTACATACCACCACAATTGGTCCCAAGATTTCTGCTGCAAAGCAAGACATCGGTTAAGTGTGTTTTGCTCCATTTTCTCGCCAGGGGGTCGTTGAGTGACTCACTGCAGTTGTTAAGTTAGCAACCTGGTTGTTAAGTGAACCCAGCTTCCCCCATTGCTTGTCGGAAGGCCGCAAAAGGGGAGGACGTCACCCCGGCACACTGGAACCGTCGTAAAGGTGAGTTCATTGTCAAGCCTCGGAATGTAAATCACATGGGATGTTGCTACCGTCATTAAGTGTGAAACATGGTCATCAGGTCGCTAACGGGGATCGCATGACCGCGGGACACTGCAACCGTCGTAAGGACAAGTCAGTTGCCAAGCGTCTGAATTTTAATCGCAGGACTATGGGGGAGGCCACAACGGTCGTAAGTATGAAAAATGGTCACAAGTGCTCCTGTAACTTTGAACGGTCACTAAACAAATTGTTGCAAGTTGGGGACTGTCTGTACCCTTCGGAGTCACAACGGCACCGAAAAAGGCGTCTTATGACGGTTTTTCACACTTAACGACCGTTGTAGCAATCCCCAGGGTCACACCATCAAAATTCAGACCCTTGGCTACCGACTCCTATTTATGACGGTCGGCACCTCCCAGGGTCACGCGATCCCCTTTTGCGACCTTTTTCTTGTCAGAAGGTCGCAAAAGGGGATCGCGTGACCCTGGGAGGCAGCGACCGTCATAAATAGGAGTCAAGGTCGCAAAAGAGGATCGCGTGACCCTGGGAAGCAGCGACCATCATAAATAGGAGTCAAGGTCGCAAAAGGGGATTGCGTGACCCTGGAAGGCAGCGACCGTCATAAATAGGAGTCAAGGTCGCAAAAGGGGATCGCGTGACCCTGGGAGGCAGCGACCGTCATAAATAGGAGTCAAGGTCGCAAAAGGGGATCGCGTGACCCTGGGAGGCAGCGACCGTCATAAATAGGAGTCAAGGTCGCAAAAGGGGATCGCGTGACCCTGGGAGGCAGCGACCGCCATAAATAGGAGTCAAGGTCGCAAAAGGGGATCGCGTGACCCTGGGAGGCAGCGACCGTCATAAATATGAGTCAAGGTCGCAAAAGGGGATCGCGTGACCCTGGGAGGCAGCGACCGTCATAAATAGGAGTCAAGGTCGCAAAAGGGGATCGGGTGACCCTGGGAGGCGGCGACCGTCATAAATAGGAGTCAGTAGCCAAGAATCTGAATTTTGACTGTCGACAAGGAAGCCAGATTCACTTAACAACCGCATGACTGACTTAACGACGGCAGGGATCCACCTAACAAAACTCTGGCGAGGAAGGCCTTAAAATGGGGGAGATCTCACTCAGCCACTGTCTCGCTTAACAGCGGGAAATTGGGGGGGAGGAGTGCGGCTCGATGGTGGTCACAAGTCAAGGATGGCCTACATCCAACCAAGGGAACTCATCAAATTTGCAGACGACACCAAGCTGGCAGGAATAGGCAACACTCCAGAAGATAAAGGCTTAAGATACAGAAGGATCTGGACAAACTTGAACATTGGGCACTATCTAATAAAATGAAATTCAATTGTGAAAAAAGTAAGGTTCTACATTTAGGCAAGAAAAACAAAATGCACAGGTACAGTATAGGTGGTACTTTGCTCAATAGTAGCAACTGTGAAAGGGATCTTGGAGTCCTAGTGGACAACCCTCAGCTGTATATATCTACCCCAAACCACCCCAACGATGCCGTAGCGGTGATGTGCCAGTGCCTGGAAGCCGTGCGGATCTGGATGGGAAGTAACGGACTCAGGCTCAACCCGACCAAGACCGAGTGGCTGTGGTTTCCGGCTGCCCGGTTCAACCAGCTGACTCCATCGCTGGCCATAGGGGGCGAACATCTTGCCCCTGTGGATGGGGCGCGCAACTTGGGAGTCCTCCTGGATACCCGGCTGTCCATGGAAGATCAAGTGACAGCCGTGGCCAGGAGGGCGTTTTACCAGGTTCGCCTGGTACGCCAGTTGCGCCCCCTATTGGACCGGGATGCCCTTCGCACAGTCACTCATGCTCTCGTGACATCCCGACTGGACTATTGTAACTCTCTCTACATGGGGCTCCCCTTGAGGTGCACCCGGAGACTGCAGTTGGTCCAGAATGCAGCCGCGCGAGCAACAATGGGAACCGCTAGGTTCGCCCATGTAACATCGCTCTTGCGCGAGCTGCACTGGCTGCCTGTCGTCTTTCGGGTGCGCTTCAAGGTGTTGGTCATCATCTTTAAAGCGCTCCATGGCTCGGGACCTAGCTATCTGCGGGATCGGATCCTGCCCCATACTTCCTCACGGCCGATTCGCTCCCACAGAGAGGGTCTTCTCCGGGTGCCGTCCACTAGACTTTGTCAGCGGGCGACGCCCAGGGGAAGGGCGCTCTCTGTGGCGGGCCCTGCCCTCTGGAACGACCTCCCCCCCGATATTAGAACAACCACGGACCTCCGTTCCTTCCGTCTGAAATTGAAAACGCACTTTTTCTGCTTGGCCAGCCTAGGGTAGTCTCTCTTCTATAGTTTTATAGGGTTATATGATTTTAGTGTATTGGGGAATTTTAGCGCAGGGTTTGATGTTTAATTTGTTTTTATTGAATTATGTGTATTTCTATATGTATTTATTGTTTTAACTTCCCTGTGCACCGCTCCGAGTCCCCCTTGGGGAGAGGGAGCGGTCTAGAAATTAAATTATCTATCTATCTATCTATCTATCTATCTATCTATCTATCTATCTATCTATCTATCTATCTATCTATCTATCTATCTATCTATCTATCTATCTATCTATCTATCTATCTATCTAACCATTGAAATAGGAGCCAGCCGTGGGCAGCAGCTGCCCAAAAAGCCAACCCAGTTCTAGGCTGCATCAACAGAGGGAGAGAATCCAGATCACCTGAAGGGTTGATACCACTTTATAAGGCCTTGGTAATAAGGCCACACTTGGAATATTTGCATTCAGTTTTGGTCGCCACGATGTAGAAAAGAGGCGGAGACTCTAGAAAGAGTGCAGAGAAGAGCAAGAAAGAGGATGAGGAGACTGGAGACTAAGACATCTGAAGAACGGTTGCAGGAACTGGGTATGTCTAGTTTGATGAAGAGAAGGACCAGGGGAGACATGATAGCAGCCTTCCAATATCTCAGGGGTTGCCACAAAGAAGAGGGAGTCAAGCTATTCTCCAAGGCACCTGAAGGTAGAACAAGAAGCAATGGGTGGAAACTAATCAAGGAGAGAAGCAACTTGGAACTGAGGAGAAATTTCCTGACAGTGAGAACAATTAATCAGTGGAACAGAAGTTGCCTCCAGAAGTTGTGAATGCCCCAACCCTGGAAGTCTTTAAAAAGATGTTAGATAGCCATTTGTCTGAAATGGTATAAGGTTCCTGCCCACGCAGGGGGTTGGACTAGAAGACCTCCAAGGTCCCTTCCAACTCTGCTATTGTATTGTATTGTATTGTAATTTTGTTGTATTTAAGTACAACGGCAATAAAGATGATACTCTCCAAAGTAAGAAAGAGAAAACAAGTCCGAACAAGCCACAACTTTTAATTTTCGCCCAGGTGCCCCAAGGATTTCCCTGTTTTTAGGTGACGCATTCACCAGAACTGTCATTTTGTACAGAAGTCCCTTTCCTATTGACCCGGAAATCTACAGGCGTCTCCCCCAAAACAAATAAACAACAAGGCCAATCCAGACACGCAGGAAAGGAGGAACACACCTGGCCTCAGGTATCTTCAAGCCCAGGAAGCCTCCGCTTGGCTGATTCACGTCAAAAAGGTGCTTCATGGCTTCAGGATTTCTGGACCGGTTACGTTTTTCTCTGGAAAAAAAACCCAAAACACAACAAATGGCTTCATTTGCAATAAGCAGCCAAGTTTATTTCAATCTTCTTGGTTGCCTTTTAACAAGCAAAGTCAATAGGAAAAGCTGAATTCACTTAATGACCTTGTCGTTCACTTAATAACTGCAGTAATTCACTTAACAACCGTGCCCCAAAAAAGGTGGTAAAACTGTGGGAACTCACTTCACTGTCACGGTTAATAACAGAAATTCTGGTCCCATGGCCGCCCAAAGTTATAATAATAATAATAATAATAATAATAATAATAATAATAATAATAATAATAATAATAATAATAATAATAATAATAATAATTATTATTATTATTATTATTATTATTATTATTATTATTATTATTATTATTATTATTTAATTTCTTGACCGCTCCCTCTCCCCATTGGGACTCGGAGCGGTGCACAGGGAAACTAAAAAACCATAAATATACAATAGATATACAACATCTTAAAAACAAATTAAACAGTACCTGTGCTAAAATACCCATTTTAAACTAAAATTCCCACTAAACAACTAAAACCCCATAGAGAGAGACTACCCTAGGCCGGCCAAGCAGAAAAGATATGTTTTTAATTTTAGACGGAAGGAGCGGAGGTCCGTGGTCGTTCTAATGTCGGGGGGAAGGTCATTCCAGAGGGCTGGACCCGCCACAGAGAGAGCCCTTCCCCTGGGCGTCGCACGCTGACAAAGTCTAGTGGACGGCACCCGGAGAAGTCCCTCTCTGTGGGAGCGGATCGGCCGTGAGGATGTATGAGGCCTTAGTAAAGGAGATACGCAGCATAAGAATGTAATCAATAAATTGTGGTTGTAAAGTTGAGGACTGCTGTAGATCCTTTCCATTTGGAGAGCCCCAGAAACCCAGCCTTAATCTCAGCAACGTGTGTCTTTACGTGAGGGTGAAAAATGCCCCATGCGTCATTGTGCAGATCATTGTGCAAGGTGGAAATGCCGTTGTATATATAGCACCACAGACCAAACCAAGAGTACAATCACCATGTGCTTTACTGCTTAACTGTAACAGGAAACAGGAAACTCTACTTGGAACCAAAGAGAATAGAGTATATAACCTAGAGGGAGGCTACGAAACACTGCCATCTACTGGATGAACACTACTGCAGTTGTTGCATAAAAATGCATTCCAACGAAACGCATCCCCACGATGCAATGATATCATTATCATGTTCTTTTAATTCGTGTCATTTGCCTGCTGACACCACGGCACACGGGACGCAGTCACGGCGTGTCACGGATGCTTATCACTCTGGCACATGGTACAGACAAAGCCGTCCTCTCAAGCTAGGCCCCTTTAGGGTGGCACCTGAAATGAACCCAGCCGTGGTGACCGGCTCGCTCTGACCAATTTGCACAGCTTGTTTTCACAACCGAGTTGCTCAGCTCTGCTAAGGCCGAGTCTACAAAAGAATCGGAGCTAGCAAGACTCTGCTTGCCTTGTTATGATGAAACTCTTAGGACATAGAAGGGAGAACATAGAATCAATAAAATGTGTAGCTCAGAGTTGAAATGGGGGAGCCCTCGGTGCTCTCTGAGCTTGGTGGTTTTCTTCCAGACATTTCATTACCCAACTAGGGAACAACATCAGTGCCAGAAAGAAGTGGGGAGTGGAGCAGAAGGAGGAGAAAGAAGAGGAGGAGGGCTGTGGGGTCCTTGGTGCTCTCTGAGCTTGGTGGTTTTCTTGTAGAGGTTTCATGACCCAATATATATATATATATTAATATATATATATTATTATATTATATATATATGTTTTCTGAGGTTTGTTTTCTGAGGTTTTATATATATATTGGTTTTGTTATATATATATAACAAATATATATATAACTTATATATATATATATATATTTGTTATATAAATATAACAAAACCAATCAGGTGTTTGTTTATTTTGGAGAAAAAAAGCCAATGGTGGGGAAAGGCTAATCTCCAGGCTCAGTTTATAGAAACTGGCCCACCTGTAATTAGGGCCTGGGTCTTATCACTCAGATAAGGCAGATAAAGAGGCAGTCGCAATAAGGAGGGAAGGTCTTCTCTCTTGCAACAGATGAAAGCGTTTTGGCTTCTCCCTCCAACCTTGGAAAGTCACACAAAGACCCACAACTGCACACCAATGAATGAGTTTCAGTAAACTCTGTGATAAGCCTGGGTTTCATTTGTGGCCTCAGGAGGGGGTAGAGGAGGAGGAGGAGAAAATGAGAAGGAGATGGAAGAGGAGGAGGAGGAAAAGGAGGAGGAGGAGGAGGAGATGAAGGGCGAAGAGGTAGGAGAAGATGGAGGAGGAGGAGAAGATGAGAAGAGGGAGGAGGAGGAGGAGGAGAGCAAGAGCAAAGAGTATTTATTTTTATTTTTATTTTATTTACATTTATATCCCGCCCTTCTCCACAGAGGACCCAGGGCGGAGTAAGGAGAAGATGGAGAAGGAAGAGAAGATGAGAAGAAGATGGAGGAGGAAGACAGGGAGAGGATGAGAAGGAGAAAATGGAGGAGAGGAAGGAGGAAGAGGAAAGAGAAGATGAGAACATAGAAGAGATGAAAAGAAAGACAAGGTGGAGGGGGAGAAGGAGAAGGTCATGAGGAGAAGGAGTGGAGGAGGAAAAAGAGGAGGAGGAGATTTAAAAGAAAGGGACAATTGGACAGGACCAACTGACCAATTCCTCCCTGGCATCTTTAAAAAAAACCATTTTAGAGCAAGACTTTAGATGAGCTGATAGGTGGGCAACCTGCCCCATCATCCCCAGCTCACATGATCAAGGATGGGAGTTGCAGTCCAAGGCACCTGGAAAGTTGCTAGGAGGTTGAGACAACTTGGGATAAAATAAACCCACGTTTCTCAAACTTGGCTAGTTGAACAATCCTGGACTTCAGCCCCCAGAATCCCACCCACCTTAAAGAGGGCGAGTCTGATAAACCCTGATTCAGAGGATACCCCAAATCAATGATTTGGATGAGGGGATAAATGGGGAACTCATCAAATTTGCAGATGACACCAAGGTGGCAGGAATAGCCAACACTCCAGAAGATAGGCTTAAGATACAGAAGGAGCTGGACATACGTGAACGTTGGGGGCTATATAATAAAATGAAATTCAAGGGTGAAAACAGGTTCTACATTTAGGCAAGAAAAACCAAATGCCCAGGGACAGTATAGGTGGTACCTTGCTCAATAGGAGCACCTGTGAAAGGGATCTTGGAGTCCTAGTGGACAACCATGGAAATAGGAGCCAGCCGTGGGCAGCAGCTGCCAAAAAAGCCAACCCAGTTCTAGGCTGCATCAACAGAGGGAGAGAATCAAGATCACCTGAAGTCTTAATACCACTTTGTAAGGCCTTGGGAAGGCCACACTTGGAATATTTGCATCCAGTTTTGGTTGCCACGGTGTAGAAAAGATGTGGAATCTCTAGAAAGAGGGCAGAGAAGAGCCACAAAGAGGACTAGGGGACTGGAGGCTCAAACATATGAAGAACGGTTGCAGGAACTGGGTATGTCTGGTTTAATGAAAAAAGGACCAGGTGAGACATGATAGCAGCCTTCCAATATCTCAGGGGTTGTCCCAAAGAAGAGGGAGTCAAGTTATTCTCCAAGGCACCTGAGGGCAGGACAAGAAGCAATGGGTGGAAACTAATCAAGGAGAGAAGCAACTTAGAACTGAGGAGAAACTTTCTGACAGTCAGAACAATGAATCAGTGGAACAGAAGTTGCCTCCAGAGGTTGTGAATGCCCCAACACTGCAAGTCTTTAAGAAGATGTTGGATAGCCATTTGTCCAAAGTGGTGTAGGGCTTCCTGCCTAGTCAGGGGGTTGGACTAGAAGCGCACAAATCTAGAATGTATTATTTCTATTTTTGCTTTATAGATACAATACAATAGCAGAGTTGGAAGGGACCTTGTAGGTCTTCTAGTCCAACCCCCTGCATGGGCAGGAATCTTATACCATTTCAGACAAATGGCTGTCTAACATCTTTTTAAAGACTTCCAGGGTTGGGGCATTCACAACTGCTGGAGGCAAGCTGTTCCAGAGGTTAATTGTTCTTACTGTTAGGAAATTTCTCCTTAGTTCTAAGTTGCTTCTCTCCTTGGTTAGTTTCCACCCATTGCTCCTTGTCCTGCCCCCAGGTGTCTTGGAGAAAAGTTTGACTCCCTCTTCTTTGTGGCACCCTCTGAGATATCGGAACACTGCTATCATGTCTCCCCTGGTCCTTCTCTTCATCAAACTAGACATACCCAGTTCCTGCAGCCGTTCTTCATATGTCTTAGTCTCCAGTCCTCTAATCATCTTGGTTGCTCTTCTTTGCACTCTTTCCAGAGTCTCCACGTCTTTTCTACATCGTGGCGACCAAAACTGTATGCAGTATTCCAAGTGTGGCCTTACCAAGGCACTATACAGTGGCATTAACACTTCACGCGATCTAGATTCTATCCCTCTGTTGATGCAGCCTAGAACTGTGTTGGCTTTTTTGGCAGCTGCTGCACACTGCTGGCTCATATTTAAATGGTTGTCCACTAGGATTCCGAGATCCCTCTCACAGTTGCTACTATTGAGCAAGGTACCACCTATACTGTACTTGTGCATTTGGTTTTTCTTGCCTATATGTAGGACCTTACTTTTTTCACAATTGAATTTCATTTTATTAGACAGTGCCCAATGTTCAAGTTTGTCTAGATCCTTCTGTATCTTAAGCCTATCTTCTGGAGTGTTGGCTATTCCTGCCAGCTTGGTGTCGTCTGCGAATTTGATGAGTTCCCCATTTATCCCCTCATCCAAATCGTTGATGAAGATGTTAAAGAGTACTGGGCCTAAAACAGAGCCTTGGGGGACTCCACTGCATACTTCCTTCCATGTAGATGCAGTTCCATTGAGGACTACACGTTGAGTGCGGTTGGTCAGCCAGTTACGAATCCATTTGGTGGTGGTGCTGTCTAACCCACAATTTTCTACTTTATCTAATAGTAGGTTATGGTCTACTTTATCAAATGCCTTACTGAAGTCCAGGTAAATTATATCAACAGCATTCCTCTGGTCCACTGATTTTGTTACTTTGTCAAAGAATGCAATTAGATTTGTCTGGCATGATCTGTTTTTGACAAACCCATGTTGGCTTTTGGCTATTACTTTGTTTGCTTCTAGGTGTTCACTTATTTGTTGTTTAATTATCTTTTCCAGAATCTTTCCTGGTATTGAGGTCAGGCTGATGGGTCTATAGTTTCCTGGATCTGTTTTTTTTCCTTTTTTGAAAATGGGAACCACATCTGCTCTTTTCCAGTCTTCTGGCAGTTCCCCGGTGCTCCAGGATCTCTGAAAGATATAGTTCAGTGGTTCTGAGATCTCGTCTGCCAGTTCCTTCAGAACCCTGGGGTGTAATCCATCCGGTCCTGGTGATTTGAACTCGTCCAGGGCAGACAGGTGCTCACTTACCATTTTCTTCTCTATTTCAACTTGTGTTCCTAATCTGATATTTGTGGTGCTGTTTTTGATTGATTGGACTGTTTTATCCCTTTGTGTAAAGACAGATGCAAAGAAAGAGTTAAATAGTTCTGCTTTCTCCCTGTTGCTTATCATCTTCTTGCCATTTTCTCCCAGCAGTGGACCAATTGTTTCCTTAACTTTTTTCTTATTTTTAACATGTTGGAAGAAGCTTTTTTTGTTATTTTTTACTTTTTTGGCAAGCCTTTCTTCATTGTGAGCCTTAGCTTTCCTCACTTCATCTTTACAGGCTCGGGCTATTTGCTGATATTTTGCCTTGGTTATGTCCCCCTTTTTCCACTTTTTATATTTATCCTTTTTGTCTTTCAATTTGTCAGAGAGTTCTTTATGCAGCCATGCTGGTTTCTTTTGGGAACTGTTATTTTTCTTCTTCATTGGTATTGCGCTGGACTGGGCTTTTATAATCTCATTTTTCAAAATTTCCCAAGCTTCTTGAGTTGTTTTCCCCTTGAGGATTCTCATCCATGGAATCCTTCCCAAGCTCTCTCTGAGTTTGTTGAAATTAGCTCTCTTGAAGTCTAAGACTCTAGTTTGACTTTGTTCAACTACTTTTGTTTGCATAATGTTGAATTCCAGTATTTCATGATCGCTTGCCCCCAAAGTTCCTGTAGCTTCTACACCTTCTATCATTTCCTCTCTGTTAGTGAGAATTAAGTCCAATATTGCTGATCCCCTTGTTCCCTTCTCTACCTTTTGGGAAACAAAGTTGTCTGCTAGGTTTGTTAGGAACCTGTTGGATCTTCCACTTGGTGCAGAGTTTGTTTCCCAATTGATGTCGGGGTAGTTAAAATCTCCCATTACTATTGCAGTGTGCTTCCTACATACCTTAGTTAGCTGGTTAGCAAAAAGTACATCCACTTCCTCTGCTTGGTTGGGTGGCCTGTAGTATAGACCTATGACAATATCATTCCCCCCCCAACCTTTAATATTGACCCAAATACATTCAAGATAGTTCTCATCATTGTTGTGCTCTATTTCTGTAGAGATGTAATTATTTCTTATATATAGTGCAACTCCACCTCCTCTTTTATTTGGTCTATTTCTTTTAAATAATTTAAATCCTTCTAGCTGTATGTTCCATTTGTGGGTTTCATCCCACCAAGTTTCTGTAATGGCAACAATATCGTATCTGCCCTCATTTACTTGAATTTCTAATTCACCCTGTTTATTCCTCATACTCTGTGCATTGGTGTATAGACATTTGAGTCCATTTTGATTGACCCTTGATTGACCCTAGAAGACCTCCAAGGTCCCTTCCAACTCTGGTATTGCATTGCATTGCATTGCATTGCATTGCATTGCATTGCATTGCATTGCATTGCATTGCATTGCATTGCATTGCATTGCATTGCATTGCATTGCTGGGACCCCGGTGCAATTTGTGGCAAAGTGTGTGTTACTTTTTGCTCCACACAATCTCTGCCATGTCCTTTCCCAACCAGAGTGGGGATTTCCAACTTTCAAAGAATAAAAGAACAGGGAAGGAGGGATGTGTTGAGACAGATCCTTCCGGAAGTGGGCGGCAGACAAACTGGAGCCTATATGGGGTGAAGTGGTGTCAGGACAGCTGGAACTTTCCCCTAATGCCCCCCCCCAAGCCCCCCTTCAGACAGAGTCCACTTGACAGGTGGACATTGGTCTGGGGAAGAAGAGCCAGCTGGATAATTTTTTAAAAAACCCAAACATAGACAAACCATAAAACCCATCCTCCAGTTAGATACAGTGTGTTGGTGGGTTACAAAACTTCTGTGCCTCCTTACCATAGTCTTCACTTACAGTTTATATAAATTCTCATATTATCCACCCAATACGTATGAATTATTATCATTATTAAACATTGACTTGACTATGGCAGTTATTGCTTCCTCTTATGGAAACAATATCTCTTATGTGAAATATTCTAAGTTTAGAATAAGATTATATTATGGCATTTCATCGCCTCATCCCGAAACCATCCAGGAATATTACATCTTTACATTGTATTCTGTATAAAATTGTTTATCTTGGGTTACAAAACTTTGGTGCATTCTCTCCATAATCCTCACTTACAATTACAATTACAATACAATATAATACAATAGCCGAGTTGGAAGGGACCTTGGAGGTCTTCTAGTCCAACCCTCTGCTTAAGCAGGAGACCCTTACAGAATTACAGAATAGCAAGAGTTGGAAGGGAACTTGGAGGTCATCTAGTCCAACTCTCTGCCTAGGCAGGAACCTTATACTGTTTCAGACAAATGGCTATCCAACATCTTCTTAAAGACTTCCAGTGTTGGAGCATTCACAACTTCTGGAGGCAACTTCTGTTCCACTGGTTAAATGTTCTCACTGTCAGGAAATTTCTCCTCAGTTCTAGGTTGCTTCTCTCCTTAATTAGTTTCCACCCATTGCTTCTTGTTCTGCCCTCAGGTGCCTTGGAGAATAGTTTGGCTCCCTCTTCTTTGGGGAAACTCCTGAGATATTGGAAGGCTGCTATCCTGTCTCCCCTGGTCCTTCTTTTTATTAAACTAGACATCCCCAGTTCCTGCAACCGTTCTTCACATGTTTTAGCCTCCAGTCCCCTCATCTTCTTGGTTGCTCTTCTCTGCGCTCTTTCCAGAGTCTCCACGTCTTTTCTACGTTGTGGTGACCAAAACTAGATGCAAATATTCCCAGTGTGGCCTTCCCAAGGCCTTATAAAGTGGTATTAACCCTTCACGGGATCTTGATTCTCTCCCTCTGTTAACGCAGCCTAGAACTGGGTTGGCTTTTTGGGCAGCTGCTGCCCACGGCTGGCTCCTATTTCCATGGTTGTTCACTAGGACTCCAAGATCCCTTTCACAGTTACTACTATGGAGCAAGGTATACTGTACCTGGGCATTTGGTTTTTCTTGTAGAACCTTCCTCTTTTCACCCTTGAATTTCATTTTCAATGAAGGAAGTTTGTTGTGTTATTTATACACACACCTGTTCAGTAAAATGACCCGGCTTGGTGGACAGCAGGAAATTGCAATCTGTTCAGGAAAATACCAATTATTTTGCCTGGGTTTCTCCCCACCGACAGCGATAAGATTTCTGACGTCTCAAGATTTTTTTTTTTTTAAAGGAATTTCATTCTTGGCCGCAACAAGAATTTGCCCTCTGCACTCCTCTTTCCACCCACTGCAGCCTCTCCCCCCACCCCCCACCCCACTTCAGGGCCGCCAAAGTTAATAATTCTGAGACATCAAACAATAATCCTATTGGGTTATAAATCGAGAACTACCTGTAGTCCGTGGGGAGGCTTCCCCCCACCTCCGAAGTTGTGTGTGCTCCAACACTGGAGGTTTTCAAGAAGAGACTGGACAACCGTCTGTCTGAAGTGGTATATATTTCTCCTGCTTGAGCAGGGGGCTGGACTAGGAGACCTCCAAGGTCCCTTCCAACTCTGTTATTCTGTCATTCTGTATAGGGTCTCCTGCTTGAGCAGAGGGTTGGACTAGAAGACCTCCAAGGTCCCTTCCAACTCTTGTTATTCTGTCATTCCGTAAGGGTCTCCTGCTTGAGCAGAGGGCTGGACTAGGAGACCTCCAAGGTCCCTTCCAACTCTTGTTATTCTGTCATTCCGTAAGGGTCTCCTGCTTGAGCAGAGGGCTGGACTAGAAGACCTCCAAGGTCCCTTCCAACTCTTGTTATTCTGTCATTCCGTAAGGGTCTCCTGCTTGAGCAGAGGGCTGGACTAGAAGACCTCCAAGGTCCCTTCCAACTCTTGTTATTCTGTCATTCCGTAAGGGTCTCCTGCTTGAGCAGAGGGCTGGACTAGGAGACCTCCAAGGTCCCTTCCAACTCTTGTTATTCTGTCATTCCGTAAGGGTCTCCTGCTTGAGCAGAGGGCTGGACTAGAAGACCTCCAAGGTCCCTTCCAACTCTTGTTATTCTGGCATTCCGTAAGGGTCTCCTGCTTGAGCAGAGGGCTGGACTAGAAGACCTCCAAGGTCCCTTCCAACTCTTGTTATTCTGTCATTCCGTAAGGGTCTCCTGCTTGAGCAGAGGGCTGGACTAGAAGACCTCCAAGGTCCCTTCCAACTCTTGTTATTCTGTCATTCCGTAAGGGTCCCCTGCTTGAGCAGGGGGCTGGACTAGAAGACCTCCAAGGTCCCTTCCAACTCTTGTTATTCTGTCATTCCGTAAGGGTCTCCTGCTTGAGCAGAGGGCTGGACTAGAAGACCTCCAAGGTCCCTTCCAACTCTTGTTATTCTTTCATTCCGTAAGGGTCTCCTGCTTGAGCAGAGGGCTGGACTAGAAGACCTCCAAGGTCCCTTCCAACTCTTGTTATTCTGTCATTCCGTAAGGGTCTCCTGCTTGAGCAGGGGGCTGGACTAGAAGACGTCCAAGGTCCCTTCCAACTCTTGTTATTCTGTCATTCCGTAAGGGTCTCCTGCTTTAGCAGAGGGCTGGACTAGAAGACCTCCAAGGTCCCTTCCAACTCTTGTTATTCTGTCATTCCGTAAGGGTCTCCTGCTTGAGCAGAGGGCTGGCCTAGAAGACCTCCAAGGTCCCTTCCAACTCTTGTTATTCTGTCATTCCGTAAGGGTCTCCTGCTTGAGCAGAGGGCTGGACTAGAAGACCTCCAAGGTCCCTTCCAACTCTTGTTATTCTGTCATTCCGTAAGGGTCTCCTGCTTGAGCAGGGGGCTGGACTAGAAGACCTCCAAGGTCCCTTCCAACTCTTGTTATTCTGTCATTCTGTATAGGGTCTCCTGCTTGAGCAGAGGGCTGGACTAGAAGACCTCCAAGGTCCCTTCCAACTCTTGTTATCCTGTCACTCTGTAAAAGTTCAAAAGAAAAGAAATCTGATAGCAGTCTTCCAATATCTCAGGGGCTGCCCCAAAGAAGAAGGGGTCAAACTATTCTCCAAAGCACCAGAAGTCAAGTGTCTGAATTTTGATCATGTGACCCTCGGGTCGTAAGTGTGAAAAACGGTCATAGCTTGGAACTCAATGAACGTTTGTAAGTGGAGGACTACCTGTATTATATTAGGATAGTCTTAATGTTTTTAAAAAGTGACACGGTGGCCCAGTGGCTAAGACGCTGAGCTTGTCGATCAGAAAGATCGGCCGTTCGGCGATTCGAATCCCTAGCGCTGCATAACGGGGTGAGCTCCCATGACTTGTCCCAGCTTCTGCCAACCTAGCAGTTCGAAAGCAGGTAAAAAATGCACGGAGAAAAATAGGAACCACCTTTGGTGGGAAGGGAACAGCGTTCCGTGCGCCTTCAGGCATTGAGTCACACCGGCCACATGACCCCGGAGACGTCTTCGGACAGCGCTGGCTCTTGGGCTTTGAAACGGAGATGAGCACCGCCCCCTAGAGTCAGGAATGACTAACACAGATCTGTGCCAGGGGAACCTTTTACCTTTACCTTAATTTAAAAAAAACCCAAAAATAATTTATGAAAATAATTTTTAAAACCCTCTTAATTAAAAACAAAATATAACCACAACGACTAAAAAAGAGGTCTGGGCCAACCTTATATATATATGGTTGGAAGGCCCAAAGAGTGAGTTTTATGCACAGCTCCTGTCCCAGAGGTGTTCAGGAATGTGCAAATTATTTGTATTGTAAAACTAATCGAATGAGATAGAGCAGGGGTCTCCAACCTTTGCAACTTTAAGTCTGAAGGACTTCAGCTCCCAGAATTCTCCAGCCAGCTTTGCTGGGAGCTGAAGTCCTTCAGACTTAAAGTTGCAAAGGTTGGAGACCCCTGAGATAGAGGATTACGTAAAGTTGTATTGGTATCAAATGGACAATGAAGGACGCAAGGGAATTAACCCCTGTTTAAAATGAAGGAACATTAACTGCAACTGAATATATGATGCATTAAGGATAGGGATGTATTTATTAATATCGGATCGAATACTGCATACAGTTTTGGTCGCCACGATGTAGAAAAGACGTGGAGACTCTGGAAAGAGTGCAGAGAAGAGCAACCAAGAGGATTAGGGGACTGGAGACTAAAACATATGAAGAAAGGTTGCAGGAACTGGGTATGTCTAGTTTGATGAAGAGAAGGACCAGGGGAGACATGATAGCAGTGTTCCGATATCTCAGAGGGTGCCACAAAGAAGAGGGAGTCAAGCTATTCTCCAAGGCACCTGAGGGCAGGACAAGAAGCAATGGGTGGAAACTAATCAAGGAGAGAAGCAACTTAGAACTAAGGAGAAATTTCCTGACAGTTAGAACAATTAACCTCTGAAACAGAAGTTGCCTCCAGAAGTTGTGAATGCCCCAACCCTGGAAGTCTTTAAGAAGATGTTAGATAGCTATTTGTCTGAAATGGTATAAGGTTCCTGCCCACGCAGGGGGTTGGACTAGAAGACCTCCAAGGTCCCTTCCAACTCTGCTACTGTGTTGTATTGTATTGATATTTAGGGACTGTATACAGAATTGAAATATTGAAACACAAACATCTTGTAACCGAACGACATGCTAGACGTAACGGATGAGGATGTCATGAATCTATATGTCTTGTTTGTTTTTGTACAAAAATAAAAAACTTTAAAAAAAAGGAATGTGCGAATTAATTCCTCTATATCTCGATTTGTGTTGTCGTTCCCCCCACCCCCACCCCATTGCCAGAACAGCTGCTGGCGAGGGGCGAAGGGCAGAGGCGGGGGGGGGGGCTGTTGCAACTCATCCTTCCTCGTCTGGCGCTCGGTGGAGCTCTGAAGGCTGCTTTTCAACCCGGGCAATCCACCTGGACTTAGTTGGCATGAGTTGCGTGAGTATTTTTGTGGAAGGGGTGGGGGGCATCTCCAGTTGCAGAAAAACCAGGGGCCCCCCCTCCTCCATTCTCGCCCAGCTGCAATAACCCACGCGGAGGTTCGCGGGAATGCAAGCCATTCCTTGGTCTTGAGTTGCTGGCCCAGCCCCAGATCTGCGTTGGCACCCATCACCAAGTTGGCAGCCTGGTATAAAATGGGTCTTTGTGCAGAGAATCCAGCAGGCAGGAGGGGGGGGGGTTCAAAGGGGAGGAGGGAGGGTGGGGGGAAGAGACAATCCAAGAGGAAGGGGGAATCTGAGGGTCCTTCAGCTGAAGACAGAGGCCTTTTCATCCAGGAGGAATTCTAGGTGGTTCCCATCCGTCCATCCATCCAAAGAAGGAAGGAGTGAATTAGGTCAGGGGTCTCCAACCTTTGCAACTTTAAGTCTGAAGGACTTCAGCTCCCAGAATTCTCCAGCCGGCAACTTCAAGTCTGAAGGACTTCAGCTCCCAGAATTCTCCAGCCGGCAACTTCAAGTCTGGAGGACTTCAGCTCCCAGAATTCTCCAGCCGGCAACTTCAAGTCTGGAGGACTTCAGCTCCCAGAATTCTTCAGCCGGCAACTTCAAGTCTGAAGGACTTCAGCTCCCAGAATTCTCCAGCCGGCAACTTTAAGTCTGAAGGACTTCAGCTCCCAGAATTCTCCAGCCGGCAACTTTAAGTCTGGAGGACTTCAGCTCCCAGAATTCTCCAGCCGGCAACTTTAAGTCTGGAGGACTTCAGCTCCCAGAATTCTCCAGCCGGCAACTTTAAGTCTGGAGGACTTCAGCTCCCAGAATTCTCCAGCCGGCAACTTCAAGTCTGGAGGACTTCAGCTCCCAGAATTCTCCAGCCGGCAACTTTAAGTCTGGAGGACTTCAGCTCCCAGAATTCTCCAGCCGGCAACTTTAAGTCTGGAGGACTTCAGCTCCCAGAATTCTCCAGCCGGCAACTTTAAGTCTGGAGGACTTCAGCTCCCAGAATTCTCCAGCCGGCAACTTTAAGTCTGAAGGACTTCAGCTCCCAGAATTCTCCAGCCGGCAACTTCAAGTCTGAAGGACTTCAGCTCCCAGAATTCTCCAGCCGGCAACTTTAAGTCTGAAGGACTTCAGCTCCCAGAATTGAAGTCCTTCTGACCTAAAGTTGCAAAGGTTGGAGACCCCTGGGTTAGAGTTGTTGAGCTTTGCTGGCTGGAAAAGTCTGGGAGCTGAAGTCCTCCAGATTTAAAGTTGCAAAGGTTGGGGACCCCTGAGTTAGAGTTGTTGAGCTTTGCTGGCTGGAGAAGTCTGGGAGCTGAAGTCCTTCAGACTTAAAGTTGCAAAGGTTGGAGACCCCTGAATTAGGTCACTCCTAATTGGCCGCTCTTGTTGTTTTGATGCTCCCAAGGGGTGGGTGGCTGGGGGACCCTTCACCACTTATGACCCTGGTTGTGAGTCTTTCACCGTTCGGCTATTTTTCCCCTTCCTAGCAAAGTTGTGGAGAGTTTGGGAAGAGGGCAGAGAAGAGCCCCGAAGATGATTAGGGGCTGGAGGTGAAAACATACGACGAACGGCTGCAGGAATTGGGAAGGTCTCGCTTACAATACAATACAATACAACAGCCGAGTTGGAAGGGACCTTGGAGGTCTTCTAGTCCAACCCCCTGCTCAAATAGGAGACCTTACACTACTTCAAACAAATGGCTATCCAACATTGTGTTGGGGCATTCACAACTTCTGGAGCAAGTAGTTCCACTGGTTAATTGTCCTCACTGTCAGGAAATTTCTCCTCAGTTCTAAGTTGCTTCTCTCCTTGATTAATTTC
>CM077644.1:4692469-4697469 GCA_039707465.1 Rhabdophis nuchalis | reverse complement strand
CTCTTTTGCGACCTTCCAATGAGCAAAGTCCATGGGGAAGCCAGGTTCACTTATCAGTGGAAGTGATTCACTTAACAACCAGGTTATTCACTTATCAGTGGAAGTGATTCACTTAATAACCAGGTTATTCACTTATCAATGGAAATGATTCACTTAACAACCAGGTTATTCACTTATCAATAGAAGTGATTCACTTAACAACCAGGTTATTCACTTATCAAAGGCAGTTTCACTTAACAACCAATTTATTAACTTATTAATAGAAGCAATTCACTTAACATCCAGGTTGTTAACTTATCAATGGCAGTGATTCACATAACAACCAACTTATTAACTTATCAACTGCAGCGATTCACTTAACAACCATTATTAACTTATCAATGGCAATGATTCACTTAACAACCAGGTTATTAACTTACCAATGGCAGTGATTCACTTAACAACCAACTTATTAACTTATTAATGGAAGCAATTCACTTAACATCCAGGTTGTTAACTTATCAATGGCAGTGATTCACATAACAACCAGCTTATTAACTTATCAATGGCAGTGATTCACTTAACAACCAACATTAATTTATCAACCGCAGCGATTCACTTAACAACCAACATTAATTTATCAACCGCAGCGATTCACTTAACAACCATTATTAACTTATCAATGGCAATGATTCACTTAACAACCAGGTTATTAACTTACCAATGGCAGTGATTCACTTAACAACCAACTTATTAACTTATTAATGGAAGCAATTCACTTAACAACCAGGTTGCTAACTTCTCAATGGCAGTGATTCACAACAATTAACATTAACTTATCAACGGCAATGATTCACTTAACAACCAAGTTATGAACTTATCAACGGCACTGATCCACTTAACAGCCGTGCCAAGAGAGGTTGTAAAAATGGTGGGAAACTCCTTTTACACATGCTTCTCTTCACAACATCAATATTGGGCCTAACTCCAGGACTACCTATCTGGTCCTCCTCTCCTTAAAAAAAAACCACCGATTCGAGGATAGACTGCATCTGTCAAAGGAAGCTCCATCTTGCCCTTATGCCAGCTCTCCCCAAATTGGCCCGAACCCCCTTCGGTTCAAGGGAGCCGTAAGTTGTTTTGTGCACATATCTTCCAAGATTGCTCAGCTCCTTAATAATGCAAGAGCTCTCACGCCCTGCGAGTAAGCAGGAATAGCTCGGAGCAAACCGGCCTTAATGAAGGTCAAAAAAAAAAAAAAAAAGCAGGTTTTTAACCCCGAGTCACTTATTAACCACGATGCTTTGAAACCGAGGAGTTTATGACTTGCCCTGCTGGAATTCAATCTCGTTTTTAATCTGTTCAAACAAGGATGCAGGCAGCGAGGGGGAATTTCTGGAGATAGTAGATTAACCAAATGAAACGTGTTTACTTTACTAGAGGAACATTCTGGCAGATGTGAGTAAGTCCTCGAGTTACGACCACCACTGAGCTCCCCCCCCCCCCAGTTGCTGAGTAAGACATTTGTACGGTGAGTTTCGTCCCATTTTTACGACCTTCCCGGCCACGGCTGTTAAGTGAATCACTGCAGTCGGTCAATGAGTAATACGGTCGTTAAGTGAATCAGGCTTCCCCCCTTGGCTTTGCTGGCCAAAAGGTCGCAAAAGGGGATCGCGTGACCCCCCGGGACACTGCAACCGTCATAAATACGAGTCAATGGCCATCTGGATTTTGATCATATGACCACAGGGACAAAGGTACAATACAAATGCAAAGAATTTTATAAAAATTATCAGACGCAGCATAGTCCTCGACCTACAACCATAGTGGAGCCCCAAAGTTCCTGAGGCTAAGTGAGGCATTTCTGAAGTGAGTTTTGCCCCCACGTTACGACTCTTTCTCCCCCACGGTCGTTAAATGAACCACTTGCAGTTCCTAAGCCCGTCCGTCCCATCCTTGTTAAGCAAATCTGGCTTCCCCATTGATTTTGCATTCAGGAAGGTCGCAAAACGGGGACACCGTCACAAATACGGGTCAGTTGACAAGCTCCTGAATTTGGATCACGGTCCCAAGAGTGGAAAATGGTCCCAAGTGACCTTTTCCGGTGCCGTAAATCGGAATGGTCATTAAATGAATTTCAGAAAGGAAAAAGACCATCATGGCCGCCATCATGGCCGCCTGGGGAATTCTGGGAGTTGAAGTCCACTCATCTTAAATTGGTTGAGGTAAATAAAAACCAAACCACTGATTTAAGGAAAGACGGCCGAGGTTTCTGCCCAATTATAGCTAATTTAATCTTTGGTAAGGAGCATCCCATTTTCCCGTACAATGAGGAGAGCTAGAAACTTAATCTTTCGTTTTATCCGTTCTGCTGAAGCCGCATCTTTTCCGGCCTAAATAAATGCAAGGTTGCCTTCTTAAAATAAAAACGACTGATGATTTCCAGATTTATTTAGCGGACGACACAGAGTTAAACAGTAAAACAGTACCTGAGTTGGAAGGGACCTTGGAGGTCATATAGTCCAGCCCCCTGCTCAAGCAGGAGACCCTTACGGAATCACACAATAACAAGAGTTGGAAGGGACCTTGGAGGTCTTCTAGTCCAGCCCTCTGCTCAAGCAGGAGACCCTTACAGAATGACAGAATAACAAGAGTTGGAAGGGACCTTGGAGGTCTTCTAGTCCAGCCCTCTGCTCAAGCAGGAGACCCTTACGGAATCACACAATAACAAGAGTTGGAAGGGACCTTGGAGGTCTTCTAGTCCAGCCCTCTGCTCAAGCAGGAGACCCTTACAGAATGACAGAATAACAAGAGTTGGAAGGGACCTTGGAGGTCATCTAGTCCAACCCTCTGCTCAAGCAGGAGACCCTTACAGAATGACTGAATAACAGAGTTGGAAGGGACCTTGGAGGTCTTCTAGTCCAGCCCCCTGCTCAAGCAGGAGACCCTTACAGAATGACTGAATAACAAGAGTTGGAAGGGATCTTGGAGGTCTTCTAGTCCAGCCCACAAATATGAGTCAGTTGACAAGCTCCTGAATTTTGATCACGGTCCCAAGTGTGAAAAATGGTCTCAAGTGAACTTTTCCGGTGCCGTAAATCGGAACGGTCATTAAATGAATTTCAGAAAGGAAAAGACCATCATGGCCGCCATCATGGCCACCTGGGGAATTCTGGGAGTTGAAGTCCACACATCTTAAATTGGTTGAGGTAAATAAAAACAACATACAACCATTGATTTAAAGAAAGACGCCCGAGATTTCTGCCCAATTATAACTAATTTACGCACTCCGCCTACTTATTTTAATAAGGCATTTTGAATGATAAGAACAACAATAAGAGGAACTTCAATTGTCGTTACGAAAAAGGAATTCCAGCGCATTTAAATGCATTGGCTGCCTGGGTGTGAGCATTAAGCGGCTTTGCTTTAATAAGCATATTCAAATGGACTTAGGTTTCCCTACCAAGGTGTTTAATAATTCACAGGATTAATTTCGGGATTGGAAAATTTCTAGCAATCTCTGTTTAATGCATGCCATTCGGTCCCACCCACTCTCTCCCAGTTCTAGCCCATAAATTAACCGAGTGGCCTCCATTCCCACAGGATGCAAGCTTACTATCTCCTCTTAAAATTAAGGAATCAAATCAGGGTTCCACTCTAACCAAGTTTCAAGGAGCGGGTTTGCCTGAATAACCAGATTAACAGAGTTGGAAGGGACCTTGCAGGTCATCTAGTCCAGCCCCCTGCCCAAGCAGGAGACCCTTACAGAATGACAGAATAACAAGAGTTGGAAGGGACCTTGGAGGTCTTCTAGTCCAGCCCCCTGCCCAAGCAGGAGACCCTTACAGAATGACAGAATAACAAGAGTTGGAAGGGACCTTGGAGGTCTTCTAGTCCAACCCCCTGCCCAAGCTGGAGACCCTTACAGAATGACAGAATAACAAGAGTTGGAAGGGACCTTGGAGGTCTTCTAGTCCAACCCCCTGCTCAAGCAGGAGACCCTTAGAGAATTACAGAATAACAAGAGTTGGGACCTTGGAGGTCTTCTAGTCCAGCCCCTGCTCAAGCAGGAGACCCTATACAGAATGACAGAATAACAGAGTTGGAAGGGACCTTGGAGGTCTTCTAGTCCAACCCCCTGCCCAAGCAGGAGACCCTTACAGAATTACAGAATAATAAGAGTGGGAAGGGACCTTGGAGGTCTTCTAGTCCAACCCCCTGCTCAAGCAGGAGACCCTAAATGTGCCTCTACCTAGGATCAAACTGACAACCTCCTGCTTATGAGGCAAGAGCTCCAGAATTGATAGGTGAGGTTGAAATGTCTCTCGCAAGGTGTTTCTCTCGGACCCTAAAAATCCAGAGGGTCTATTGAACAATTCTTGCAGGGAGTTGAAGAATTAGTCAGAGGGACAGAAGTTGCCTCCAGAAGTTGTGAATGCCCCAACACTGGAAGTCTTTAAGAAGATGTTGGATAGCCATTTGTCTGAAACGGTATAGGGCTTCCTGCCTAGGCAGGGGCTTGGACTAGATGACCTCCAAGGTCCCTTCCAACTCTGCTATTGTGTTGTATTGAAATAGAAGGAGGGAGGGAGAAGAGAGGGAGAGATGGAGAAGGGAAGGAAGGAAGGAAGGAAAAGGAAGAAAGAAAGAAAGAAAGAAAGAAAGAAAGAAAGAAAGAAAGAAAGAAAGAAAGAAAGAAAGAAAGAAGCCTTTAAGAAGATGTTGGATAGCCATTTGTCTGAAATGTTATAGGGCTTCCTGCCTAGGCAGGGGGTTGGACTAGAAGACCTCCAAGGTCCCTTCCAACTCTGCTATTGTATAAGTCTAGTTTCCATTCTCTCAAAGCTTGAGAGATGCTGGATTTGGGCTAATTAATCAGAATAATCAGGCGTATGTGGGGTTGATGATTTAAACTGAAAGGTTTGGAGAAATGCAGTGTATATATGTGTGTATGTATGTTTGTATGCATGTATATATATATAGTTTTAAATATATATATTTATATATATTCAAGCACTAGT
>CM077644.1:4677469-4687469 GCA_039707465.1 Rhabdophis nuchalis | reverse complement strand
CTAGAAGACCTACAAGGTCCCTTCCAACTCTGCTATTGTATTGTATTGTACCTCCGAGGCCCCTTCCAACTCTTGTTATTCTGTCATTCCATAAGGGTCTCCTGCTTGAGCAGGGGGCTGGACTAGAAGACCTCCGAGGCCCCTTCCAACTCTTGTTATTCTGTCATTCCATAAGGGTCTCCTGCTTGAGCAGAAGGTTGGACTAGAAGACCTCCAAGGCCCCTTCCAACTCTTGTTATTCTGTCATTCCATAAGGGTCTCCTGCTTGAGCAGGGGGCTGGACTAGAAGACCTCCAAGGTCCCTTCCAACTCTTGTTATTCTGTCATTCCATAAGGGTCTCCTGCTTGAGCAGAAGGTTGGACTAGAAGACCTCCAAGGTCCCTTCCAACTCTTGTTATTCTGTCATTCCATAAGGGTCTCCTGCTTGAGCAGAAGGTTGGACTAGAAGACCTCCGAGGCCCCTTCCAACTCTTGTTATTCTGTCATTCCATAAGGGTCTCCTGCTTGAGCAGGGGGCTGGACTAGAAGACCTCCGAGGCCCCTTCCAACTCTTGTTATTCTGTCATTCCATAAGGGTCTCCTGCTTGAGCAGAAGGTTGGACTAGAAGACCTCCAAGGCCCCTTCCAACTCTTGTTATTCTGTCATTCCATAAGGGTCTCCTGCTTGAGCAGGGGGCTGGACTAGAAGACCTCCAAGGTCCCTTCCAACTCTTGTTATTCTGTCATTCCATAAGGGTCTCCTGCTTGAGCAGAAGGTTGGACTAGAAGACCTCCAAGGTCCCTTCCAACTCTTGTTATTCTGTCATTCCATAAGGGTCTCCTGCTTGAGCAGAAGGTTGGACTAGAAGACCTCCGAGGCCCCTTCCAACTCTTGTTATTCTGTCATTCCGTAAGGGTCTCCTGCTTGAGCAGGGGGCTGGACTAGAAGACCTCCGAGGCCCCTTCCAACTCTTGTTATTCTGTCATTCCATAAGGGTCTCCTGCTTGAGCAGAAGGTTGGACTAGAAGACCTCCAAGGTCCCTTCCAACTCTTGTTATTCTGTCATTCCGTAAGGGTCTCCTGCTTGAGCAGAGGGCTGAACTAGAAGACCTCCAAGGTCCCTTCCAACTCTTGTTATTCTGTCATTCCATAAGGGTCTCCTGCTTGAACAGGGGGCTGGACTAGAAGACCTCCAAGGTCCCTTCCAACTCTTGTTATTCTGTCATTCCATAAGGGTCTCCTGCTTGAGCAGAAGGTTGGACTAGAAGACCTCCGAGGCCCCTTCCAACTCTTGTTATTCTGTCATTCCGTAAGGGTCTCCTGCTTGAGCAGAGGGCTGAACTAGAAGACCTCCAAGGTCCCTTCCAACTCTTGTTATTCTGTCATTCCATAAGGGTCTCCTGCTTGAGCAGGGGGCTGGACTAGAAGACCTCCGAGGTCCCTTCCAACTCTTGTTATTCTGTCATTCCATAAGGGTCTCCTGCTTGAGCAGAGGGCTGAACTAGAAGACCTCCAAGGTCCCTTCCAACTCTTGTTATTCTGTCATTCCGTAAGGGTCTCCTGCTTGAGCAGAGGGCTGAACTAGAAGACCTCCAAGGTCCCTTCCAACTCTTGTTATTCTGTCATTCCATAAGGGTCTCCTGCTTGAGCAGGGGGCTGGACTAGAAGACCTCCAAGGTCCCTTCCAACTCTTGTTATTCTGTCATTCCATAAGGGTCTCCTGCTTGAGCAGAAGGTTGGACTAGAAGACCTCCAAGGTCCCTTCCAACTCTTGTTATTCTGTCATTCCGTAAGGGTCTCCTGCTTGAGCAGAAGGTTGGACTAGAAGACCTCCAAGGTCCCTTCCAACTCTTGTTATTCTGTCATTCCGTAAGGGTCTCCTGCTTGAGCAGGGGGCTGGACTAGAAGACCTCCGAGGCCCCTTCCAACTCTTGTTATTCTGTCATTCCATAAGGGTCTCCTGCTTGAGCAGAAGGTTGGACTAGAAGACCTCCAAGGTCCCTTCCAACTCTTGTTATTCTGTCATTCCGTAAGGGTCTCCTGCTTGAGCAGAGGGCTGAACTAGAAGACCTCCAAGGTCCCTTCCAACTCTTGTTATTCTGTCATTCCATAAGGGTCTCCTGCTTGAGCAGGGGGCTGGACTAGGAGACCTCCAAGGTCCCTTCCAACTCTTGTTATTCTGTCATTCCGTAAGGGTCTCCTGCTTGAGCAGGGGGCTGGACTAGAAGACCTCCGAGGCCCCTTCCAACTCTTGTTATTCTGTCATTCCGTAAGGGTCTCCTGCTTGAGCAGAGGGCTGAACTAGAAGACCTCCAAGGTCCCTTCCAACTCTTGTTATTCTGTCATTCCATAAGGGTCTCCTGCTTGAGCAGGGGGCTGGACTAGAAGACCTCCAAGGTCCCTTCCAACTCTTGTTATTCTGTCATTCCATAAGGGTCTCCTGCTTGAGCAGAAGGTTGGACTAGAAGACCTCCAAGGTCCCTCCCAACTCTTGTTATTCTGTCATTCCATAAGGGTCTCCTGCTTGAGCAGAAGGTTGGACTAGAAGACCTCCGAGGCCCCTTCCAACTCTTGTTATTCTGTCATTCCGTAAGGGTCTCCTGCTTGAGCAGAGGGCTGAACT
Organism: Rhabdophis nuchalis; assembly: GCA_039707465.1. NCBI lineage: Eukaryota > Metazoa > Chordata > Lepidosauria > Squamata > Natricidae > Rhabdophis > Rhabdophis nuchalis. The sequence goes on along the minus strand of CM077644.1, from coordinate 4,684,865 downwards.
AGAAGACCTCCAAGGTCCCTTCCAACTCTTGTTATTCTGTCATTCCATAAGGGTCTCCTGCTTGAGCAGGGGGCTGGACTAGAAGACCTCCAAGGTCCCTTCCAACTCTTGTTATTCTGTCATTCCGTAAGGGTCTCCTGCTTGAGCAGAGGGCTGGACTAGAAGACCTCCAAGGTCCCTTCCAACTCTTGTTATTCTGTAATTCCGTAAGGGTCTCCTGCTTCAGCAGGGGGCTGGACTAGAAGACCTCCGAGGTCCCTTCCAAATCTTGTTATTCTGTCATTCCATAAGGGTCTCCTGCTTCAGAAGGGGGCTGGACTAGAAGACCTCTGAGGTCCCCTACAACTCTTGTTATTCTGTCATTCCATAAGGGTCTCCTGCTTCAGCAGGGGGCTGGACTAGAAGACCTCTGAGGTCCCTTCCAACTCTTGTTATTCTGTCATTCCATAAGGGTCTCCTGCTTCAGCAAGGGGTTGGACTAGAGGACCTCCAAGGTCCCTTCCAACTCTTGTTATTCTGTCATTCCATAAGGGTCTCCTGCTTGAGCAGGGGACTGGACTAGATGACCTCCAAGGTCCCTTCCAACTCTGGTACTGTTTTACTGTTTAACTCTGTGTCGTCCGCTAAATAAATCTGGAAATCATCAGCCATTTTTATTTTAAGAAGGCAACCTTGCATTTATTTAGGTCGGAAAAGATGCAGCTTCAGCAGAAAGGATAAAACTCTCCTCGTTGTACGGGAAAATGGGAGGCTCCTAACCAAAGATTTGTCGCTAGATAGTCATCAACTTCCGCTCCCAGAATTTCACAGCCACTTCCCCTCCCCCTTGGCGGTTAAGCGAATCGCCGCCGTTGTTAAGTGAGTCACGCGGTCATTAAGTGAATCTGGAGTCCTCCATCTGAGAAGGCCTCAAACGGGTAGTTTTAAAATGCACGTCTATTTATTTCATCGACGCTTTAAATGTTTTAAAATTTCTGTTTATTAAATTTAGAGATACTGGTCGTCTCTGAGTTACAACCGTTCATTTAGTGACAGTCCAAATGCGCCCCCACCCCGCATGTGTGGCAGAGATGCAAAAATCAGCCAGCCAGTGGGAGGAGCGCATGCAGCAGCTGCCCAAAAAGCCAACCCAGTTCGAGGCTGCATCAACAGAGGGATGGAATCAAGATCCTGTGAAGGGCTAATACCACTTTTGTAATGCCTTGGGAAGGCCACACTTGGAATATTTACATCCAGTTTTGGTTGCCATGATGTAGAAAAGACGTGGAGACTCTGGAAAGAGTGCAGAGAAGAGCAACAAAGAGGACTAGGGGACTGGAGGCTCAAACATATGAAGAACGGTTGCAGGAACTGGGTAGGTCTAGTTTGATGAAAAGAAGGACTAGGGGAGACATAATAGCAGCCTTCCAATATCTCAGGGGTTGCCCCAAAGAAGAGGGAGTCAAGCTATTCTCCAAAGCACCTGAGGGCAGAACAAGAAGCAATGGGTGGAAACTAATCAAGGAGAGAAGCAACCTAGAACTCAGGAGAAATTTCCTGACAGTGAGAACAATTAACCAGTGGAACAGAAGTTGCCTCCAGAAGTTGTGAATGCCCCAACTCTGGAAGTCTTTAAGAAGATGTTGGATAGCCATTTGTCTGAAATGGCATAGCGCTCCTGTCTAGGCAGGGGGTTGGACTAGAAGACCTCCAAGGTCCCTTCCAACTCTGCTAGTGTATTGTATTGAAATAGAAGGAGGGATGGAGAAGAGAGGGAGGGATGAAGAAGGGAAGGAAGGAAGAAAAAGGGAGGGAGGGAGGAAGAGAGAAAGAAAGAAAGAGAGAGAGAAAGAAAGAAAGAAAGAAAGAAAGAAAGAAAGAAAGAAAGAAAGAAAGAAAGAAAGAAAGAAAGAAAGAAGATGTTGGACAGCCATTTGTCTGAAATGGCATAGCGCTCCTGCCTAGGCAGGAAGTTGGACTAGAAGACCTCCAAGGTCCCTTCCAACTCTGCTATTGTATTGTATTGTATTGAATGCGCAGTGGAACTAAGCTGGGGCAGCCATAGGTTTGCCTTCAAGGTTCTTAGCCTCTAAATCAGCCTGGGTGAACCTGAGACTCTTCCCACAGGCCTGGAATACATTCCCCATCATCCTCAGCCCGCCTGATGAGCAGGCGTGTGTGTGTGTGTGTGTGTGTGTGTGTGTGTGTGTGTGTGTGTGTGAAGGGGACAGAGAGAACTTATTTGGAAGCTCCCCAAAGTCATCAAGGAATGTCCTTTCATTAATTCCCCCCTCCCTCCGTGGATGCTAATTAAAAGCCAAGGCCACAGGTGAGCCTCACCTGGCTGACAGGTGGCTCCAGGAATCACCTGGCTGAGGTAGGCTAGTTAAATCTCGGGAAGAGTTGGGGGGGGCTGTTTCAGGGATAGAAATGGCTGTGGAAAGCATCGCCTGGAAGGCAGGAATATTTTATTTATTTATTTTATTTATTTATTTAAATTTATATCCCGCCCTTCTCCACAGGGGACCCAGGGCGGCGCACAGGAAATTTAAAAACATACAAAATACAATAAATATAATTTAAAAGACTATTAAATAAACCTATCCTGCGCTAAAACCAAAATTTAAAAACCCAATTTAAAACTATCTAACAGTCCCCATGGGAGGTTAGGCTAGGCCGGCTTGTTGAAACACATATGTCTTAAGACATTGGCGGAAGAGGCGGAGGTCGGTGATCGTGCGTAATTCAGGGGGAAGGTCATTCCAAAGGGCAGGGCCCGCCACAGAGAAGGCTCTTCCCCTGGGTGTCGCCAGTCGGCATTGTCCGGCCGATGGCACCCGGAGAAGGCCCTCTCTGTGGGAGCGTATCGGTCTAAGGGATGTATGGGGCAGGAGGCGGTCTCGCATATAACTAGGCCCCGAGCCATGGAGCGCTTTAAAGATAGTTGTCAAAACCTTGACTATCTCCGCAAAGAAAAGGACAGGAAGGTAGTTGGGTAAACCGAGCAGGAAAATGAGGGAAGGGGCGACGTCATCCTTCCAGGATTTGCAAAAATTGTGTGTGTGTGGGGGGGGGGAATAATGGTTAGGGGGCAAAAGCGGAGCCCTCCTTTATACGGTGCGGGGGGGGGGTTTCTTGGTGCTCTCTGAGCTCGGTTGGTTTCTCAGGACCCAGCTAAGCCACATCATCAGAGCGAGGAGGAGGAGGAAGAGAACAACTGTAGGATCCTTGGGGCTCTTTGAGCTTGGTGGTTTTCTTGCAAACGTTTCATGACCCAACTAGCGAATATCATCAGTGCTAGAAGGGAGAGGGGTTCGTAGAGAGGAGGAGGAGGAGGAGGAGGAGGAGGAGGAGGAAGGAGAACTGTGGGGTCCTAGATGCTCTCTGGCCTTGGTGGTTTCCTTGCAAACATTTCATGACCCAACTAGGGAACGTCATCAGTGCTGGAAGGGAGAGGGGTTCTTGGAGAGGAGGAGGAGGAGGAGAACTGTGGGGTCCTAGATGCTCTCTGACCTTGGTGGTTTCCTTGAAGACATTCCATGACCCAACTAGGGAACATCATCAGTGCTAGAAGGGCAGGTGGTTTGCAGAGACAAGGCGGAAGGAGAAGAGGAAGAGGAAGACTATGGGATCCTTGGTGTTTTCTCAGCTTGGTTGTTTTTCTTGAAGACGTTTCAGGGCCCAACTAGGTAGCGTCATCAGTGCTGATGTTCCAGATAGAGATCAATAGAGATATATCCAACCTATTCCCTTCCAGCACTGATGATGTAACCTTAGATGGTTAACGAAACGTCTGCCAGGAAACAACGGGCGCTCAGGAAGCCTGAAGGGATCCTACACTCCTCCGCCCCTCCTTCCACCCCTCCCTCCTTGACCTCTGCAGCCTCAACCTTCTTCCTTTCCCTTTCACAACATTTCAAGCCTTTCCTGGAACAACAACATCACAAAATCAACAAAACTTCAATCATCCCAACCTAAAACTAGGAATGTTTTGTGCTTTTGACGTTTCCAGGGCAGAACTGGTTTCAGAACCAATTCAGAACTGGTTTCCAAATGGAAACAAAACTAGAATCGAGTCTCCTCTTTCCTTACAACGGCCAGTTTCGGCTTTAGCACCAACTCCTCTTCCTTCCTCCTCCATTTTTCCATTGTGGGCCTTAATGGTGCTTATTGTTTCTCCTCCTCCTCCTCCTCCTTCCTCCTCCTCCTCCTCCTCCTTCTCCTCTTCTTCTTCCCTCTCCTCCTCCTCCTCTACCACCATTTCTCCTCCTCCTCCTCCTCTACCACCATTATTTCTTCTTCTTCTTCTTCTTCTTCTTCTTCTTCTTCTTCTCTTCTTCTTCTTCTTCTTCTTCTTCTTCTTCTTCTTCTTCTTCTTCTTCTTCTTCTTCTTCCTCCTCCTCCTCCTCCTGCTCCTTTTCTCCTCCTCTTCTTCTTCCCTCTCCTCCTCCTCCTCCTCTACCACCATTTCTCCTCCTCCTCCTCTACCACCATTATTATTATTATTTCTTCTTCTTCTTCTTCTTCTTCTTCTTCTTCTTCTTCTTCTTCTTCTTCTTCTTCTTCTTCTTCTTCTTCTTCTTCTTCTTCTTCTTCTTCTTCTTCTTCTTCTTCTTCTTCTTCTTCTTCTTCTTCTTCTCCTCCTCTTCTTTCTCCTTTTCCTCCTCCTCCTTTTCCTTCGCCCTCCCTCCCTCTCTCTCTCTTTCTTTTTTCTCCTTGCATTTTTGCCGGGCTTTCGAACGGCTAGGTTGGCAGAAGCTGCGACAAGTCCCGGGAGCTCCCTCTGTTACGCGGCGCTCTAGGGATTCGAACCGCCGAACGGCCGGCCTTTCTGACCGACAAGCTCAGCGTCTTAGCCACTGAGCTCTTTTATTAAATTAGACATGCCCAATTCCTGCAACTGATCTTTGTATGTTTTAGTCTCCAGGCCTTTGATCCTCTTAGTTGCTCTTCTCTGCACTCTTTCTAGAGTCTCCACATCTTTTTGGGTAATAAACTGACCAAAACTGGGTGCAGCATACTCCAGGTGTGGCCTTACTAAGGCTTTATAAAGTGGTACTAATACTTCTCGTGATTTTGATTCTATGCCTCTGTTTATATAACCAACGATCGTGTTAGCTTTTTTGGCTGCTGCTCTTTTCTTTCTTTCTTTCTTTCTTTCTTTCTTTCTTTCTTTCTTTCTTTCTTTCTTTCTTTCTTTCTTTCTTTCTTTTCCTCTCCCTCCTCCTTCTCCTTCTCCTCCTCCTCCTCCTCCTCCTCCTTTTTCTTCTCCCCACCCTCCTCTCTCTTTCTTTTTAGCTGCTGAGTTGCTCTTCTCTGAACTTTTTCCGAAGTCTCTCAACAACCTTTTTTTATAATGTGGGGACCAAAACTGGGTGCAGAATCTTCCAGGTGTGGCCTTACTAAGGCTATACAAAGCGGTACTAAGACTTCATGTGAGTTTGATTCTATGTTTACACAATCAAGGATCATATTAGCTTTTGTGGCTGCTGTTCTTTCTTTCTTTAATAATAATAATAATAATTTTTATTTATAACCCACTCTCTCTCCCCGAAGGGACTTTCTTTCTTTCTTTCTTTCTTTCTTTCTTTCTTTCTTTCTTTCTTTCTTTCTTTCTTTCTTTCTTTCTTTCTTTCTTTCTTTCGTTCGTTCTTTCTTTCTTTCTTTCTTTCTTTCTTTCCTTCCTTCATTCCTTCATTCCTTCCTTCCTTCTCTTCCTCCCCCCCCCTCTTTCTTTTCAGCTGCTTAGTTCCTCTTCTCTGTGCTTTTTCCACAGTCACAACATCTTTTTGGGTAATGTGAGGACCAAAACTGGATGCGAGAATTACTAAGGCTTTATAAAGCAGTACTAATACTTCACGTGATCTTGATTCTATGTCTCTGTTAATGCAACTTGGGGTTAGCTTTTCTGGCTGCTGCAGCACACGGCTGACTCCTGTTTAAGCGATTGTCCATTAAGACGCCAACTGTCCCTCTCCCAGTGACAGTTTTTTTGAGCCAGGGGTCGCCTAATCTCTCCTTCTACCTTTGGTTATTCCTGCCCAGGTGTAAAACCTACTGTTGTGAGTGAAGGATTTACCTGTACTGCTGTAGAACGAGTCGGCTTTTGGCTCCCTTCCCAAAAGTCTTTTCACTAGGTAGATTGTTTGCTTGGGGATGACATATAATAATAATAATAATAATAATAATAATAATAATAATAATAATAATAATAATAATAATAATAATAATAATAATAATAATAATAATAATAATAATAATAATAATAATAATTTAATTTATAAACCGCTCTCTCTCCCCGAAGGGACTCGAGGCGGTGCACAGGGAATTTAAAAATACATATATAAAACCACAAACATAATACAATATTAAAATGAATTAAACTAAAACCCTGCGCTAAAATCCCATATTAAAACTAAAACTAAACCCCTAAAAACCCTAAAAACAGTTCTATTACCCCAGGCCGGCCAAGCAGAAGAAGTGTGTTTTTAGTTTTTGACGGAAGGAGCGGAGGTCCGTAGTTGTTCTAATTTCGGGGGGAAGGTCGTTCCAGAGGGTCGGGCCCGCCACAGAGAAGGCCCTTCCTCCCCATTATTATGACTAAATAATAATAATAATAATAATAATAATAATAATAATAATAATAATAATAATAATAACAACAACAACAACAACAACATGTCCAAACATTTTACTAATTTTAAATTATTTATCTGGTTTTATGGGTTTAGTTTTAAGTTTTAGTTTTAATTTTTATACATTTGTACAGAGGATTGTTTAATCTGATTTTAGTTGTATGTATTGTTATGGTTTTGATAATTTTAATTTATACCTGTATACCGCCCCGAGTCCCTTCGGGTCTAGAAATCGAATTAAATAATAATAATAATAATACTAAATATATCAGCAAATTGCAGCTTCCTGCAATAACTAGAAAAAATCATGACATATCGCGACCTGGCCATCGAAACCACACGGCTATGGATGAAGCATGTCACAGTGACACCCATGGTCATCGGGGCACTTGGCACCATGTCCAAAATTTCACTAAATACGTCAGCAAATTGCAGCTTCCTGCAATAACACCAGCGGAACTGCAAAAAACGGCGCTACTTGGAACCTCTTACATCCTACGAAGATACTTGGTTGATACCTAGGATGCTGGCAGCAAACCGTATCAACCATTAGCACCAGTCAATAGTATTTGCAATGCATTTTTAAATGTTCAGCTGGCTGAGTTCCATGTTTTATGAATAAAGTACATCATCATCATCATCATCATCATCATCATCATATTGGCACTGACATCCCATCAGTCAATTGCAAAAGGTAGCCTGGCTTGGAGCAACTTACATCCTTGCAGTGACTACATCTTTAACAATCTCCAAAAACAACACCTGCCTATCCCAGATTCCTG
>CM077644.1:4561423-4677369 GCA_039707465.1 Rhabdophis nuchalis | reverse complement strand
CAGTATTTGAGGGGGCTGCCCCCAAAGAAGAGGGGGCTGAACTTATTTTCCAAACCACCAGAAGGCAAAACAAGAAGCCACGGATGGAAACTAACCAAGGAGAGAAAGTGTTGTACCTAATTCGGGTCTGAGCCTGGTGCCGAAGCAATGATGAACGCCAGACACGAGGCGCAGGTTTTCCGATCGCTTTTTATTGGAGTCCTCCAAGGAAAAAGGGTTCCTGGTCAAAAAGGCCAAGAAGAACCAAGAACAGAGGATTAAGAGAGCTTTTATACATTTTCAGAAAAGAAGAAGGTGAAACAGGAAGAAATATCCTCTTAATACAGGGGTCTCCAACCTTTGCAACTTTAAGTCTGAAGGACTTCAGCTCCCAGACTTCTCCAGCCAGCAAAGCTCAACAACTCTAACCCAGGGGTCTCCAACCTTTGCAACTTTTAGTCTGAAGGACTTCAGCTCCCAGACTTCTCCAGCCAGCAAAGCTCAACAACTCTAACCCAGGGGTCTCCAACCTTTGCAACTTTAAGTCTGAAGGACTTCAGCTCCAGAATTCTCCAGCCAGCAAAGCTCAACAACTCTAACCCAGGGGTCTCCAACCTTTGCAACTTTAAATCTGAAGGACTTCAGCTTCCAGACTTCTCCAGCCAGCAAAGCTCAACAAATCTAACCCAGGGGTCTCCAACCTTTGCAACTTTAAGTCTGAAGGACTTCAGCTCCCAGACTTCTCCAGCCAGCAAAGCTCAACAACTCTAACCCAGGGGTCTCCAACCTTTGCAACTTTAAGTCTGAAGGACTTTAGCTCCCAGATTTCTCCAGCCAGCAAAGCTCAACAACTCTAACCCAGGGGTCTCCAACCTTTGCAACTTTAAGTCTGAAGGACTTCAGCTCCCAGACTTCTCCAGCCAGCAAAGCTCAACAACTCTAACCCAGGGATCTCCAAGCTTTGCAACTTTAAGTCTGAAGGACTTCAGCTCCCAGCAAAGCTGGCTGGAGAACAAGAAGCAATGGGTGGAAACTAATCAAGGAGAGAAGCAACTTAGAACTGAGGAGGAATTTCCTGACAGTGAGAACAATTAACCAGTGGAACTACTTGCCTCCAGAAGTTGGGAATGCCCCAACACTGGAAGTCTTTCAGAAGAGATTGGAGAGCTACTTGTCTGAAATGGTAAAGGGTCTCCTGCTTGGGCAGGGGGTTGGACTAGAAGACCTCTAAGGCCCCTTCCAAGTATGCAATTCTGCCAAATGGGCCACGGTGTCCTGATCCTTATCCGAGAGGGAGTTCTTCCTTGCATCCAACCACAGGGGATCAAGGGATGGGCACCCTGGGAGGATCAATGAATGTGGACTGGGGATGGCGGGAGAGATTGCAAAGAGGACATGTCCAAATCCGGGGTGGATCGTGAGCTTCCCACGTGCTGCCTTTTTACTCATCCTTTCAGTTGGACAATGGCCGTGACCTGATTCAGCATTGTGGTAGAGTTTTGCAGCGAGAAAGCTTCGAATCAGATGCTGATTTAACACCAATTTGGGGTTTTGGAGGCGTATCTCCTTCTTAGGGCAGGAGAATTAGCAGAATAGAATAAGGAATAGAATAGAATAGAATTAGGAATAGAATAGAATAGAATAGATGGAATGGTATAGAATAGAATAGAGAAGAGAAGAGAAGAGAAGGAAAGAGTAGAATAGAATAGAGAAAGAATAGAATAGAACAGAATAGAATAAGGAAAAATAGAATAGAATAGAATTAGGAATAGAATAGAATAGAATAAGGAAAAATAGAATAGAATAGAATAGAATTAGGAATAGAAGAGAGAAGAGAAGAGAAGAGAAGAAGGAAAGAGTAGAATAGAATAGAGAAAGAATAGAATAGAATAGAATAGAACAGAATAAAATAAAATAATGAAAAATAGAATAGAATAGAATAGAACAGAACAGAATGGAATAGAAAATGGAATGGAATGAAATAGGAATAGAATAGAATAATGGAAAATAGAATAGAATAGAATAGAATAGTTAACAAGCAGAGTCAATGGGGGAAGCTAAAACTGCTTACAGACTGTCCGATTCACTTAATAACTGCCGTGTTTCGCTTAACCACCACGGCAAGAAAGGTCATAAGATTGGCCCTGACTCTCTTAACAACCACCTTTGCTTAGGAATGGGTATTCTGCTCCCAACAGTGGCCATAACTTGAGAATTATCTATATACATTTGCCCGATGAACATACCTTGACTCTGGGCACCATATACACATCATTAAAAATCCCACAGTTTAGGCTATAGAATAGCAGATTCAGAAGGGACCTTGGAGGTCATCTAGTCCAACCCCCTGCCTAGGCAGGAAACCCTGTACCATTTCAGACAAATGGCTCTCCAACCTCTTCTTAAAGACTTGCAGTGTTGGGGAGTTCATAACTTCTGGAGGCAACTTCTGTTCCACTGATTCATTGTTCTCACTGTCAGGAAATTCCTCCTTTGTTCTAAGTTGCTTCTCTCCTGGATTAGTTTCCACCCGTTGCTTCTCGTCTTAAAAATCTTCCCATTGAACTCCACTCCACGTTTACTGCCACGTTTTCCATGCAATTTTTTTTTTTTTAAAGATTCTGGGAAGATGACTTATGTCCCTTGGATGCTTTTCAAGAAGGATTTGCAAGTGGAAACAAGAACCCCCCACGCATCAATATTTAAATTTTATCCTGCCAGGAAGGGCAGCTCCAGTTAAAGCTCAAGCGATTTGGCTGAATCGCTTTCTTTTCTTTCTTTCTTTCTTTCTTTCTTTCTTTCTTTCTTTCTTTCTTTCTTTCTTTCTTTCTTTTTTCTTTCTTTCTTTCTTTCTTTCTTTCTTTCTGCCATGTCATTCTGTCCACCATTAAACCATCTTTCCAAGCAGCCACCGTGTTTCCAGGGTCTTTTTCCCCACTTGGAGCTGAACCCAGAAGGACATTTCTCCCAACACTTCTTTCTTTCTTTTCCTTCCTTCCTTCCTTCTCTCCCTCCCTCCCTCCCTCCCCCCTCCCCCCTTTCTTTCTTTCTTTCTTTCTTTCTTTCTTTCTTTCTTTCTTTCTTTCTTTCTTTCTTTCTTTCTTTCTGCCATGTCATTCTGTCCACCATTAAACCATCTTTCCAAGCAGCCACCGTGTTTCCAGGGTCTTTTTCCCACTTGGAGCTGAACCCAGAAGGACATTTCTCCCAACACTTCTTTCTTTCTTTTCCTTCCTTCCTTCCTTCTCTCCCTCCCTCCCTCCCTCCCCCCTCCACCCTTTCTTTCTTTCTTTCTTTCTTTCTTTCTGCCATGTCATTCTGTCCATCATTCTCCCTCCCTCCTTCTTTCCCTCAACCATCTCCTTTCTTCTCCTCCTCTTCTTCCTCCTCCAACCCACTCCCTTTTAGCACTGATGATGCTACCTAGATGGGTAATGAAACGTCTGCAAGAAAATCAGATCAACTCAGAGAGGACAATGCGCCTCCATAGTTGTTATTTCTTCTTCTTCTTCTTCTTCTTCTTCTTCTTCTTCTTCTTCTTCTTCTTCTTCTTCTTCTTCTTCTTCTTCTTCTTCTTCTTCTTCTTCTTCTTCTTCTTCTTCTTCTCCTCCTCCTCCTCCTCCTTCTCCTCCTCCTCCTCCTCCTCCTCTTCTCGTCTTTCCTTAAGCTGCACGATTCCCTCCCTCTCTGTGCTTGCAAAACTATTTTGCTGTGTAAACGGAGAGGCGCTGGCTGAATGACTCTTAACAACGCCCACCGCCTGAGAATGTCAAATCGCATCAGTTTTAAGAGCAGTGGGAAAATGCGGCGGCTTGGATCCCCAAGGGACCATTTTCCCACCCTCCCCGCGGGATCCTTCCAGGTCAACAGGCTTTTGGGGGCCCTGGCCAACAACACCGAGCAACAGGACCGAGACAGCATTGGTCGCGTTGGTTGATGATCTCTGGAGGGTGCGGGATAGAGGATATTCCTCTATCCTAGTCCTGTTAGACCTCTCAGCGGCTTTTGATACCATCGACCATGGTATCCTATTGCACCGACTGGGGGGGTTGGGACTGGGAGGCACCGTTTTGCGGTGGTTCTCGTCCTACCTCTCTGGTCGGTCGCAATATGTGTTGGCAGGGGGGCAGAGGTCGGCCTCGAGGCCCCTCGTATGCCGAGGGGTCCTCAGGGTCGTCCTCTCGCCCCCCTAGCCAACACATATATGAAGCCGCTGGGTGAGATCATCCATGGTTTTGGGGTGGAGTACCATCTGTACGCTGATGATACTCAGCTGTACATATCCACCCCAGACCACCCCAACGATGCCGTTGAGGTGATGTCCCGGTGTTTGGAGGCCGTATGGATTTGGATGGGTAGTAACAAACTCAAGCTCAACCCGTCCAAGACTCCACCCCGGTTCAGCCAGATTACTCCAACTCTGGCCATTGGGGGTGAAACACCGGCCCCCGTGGAGAGGGCGCGCAATTTGGGTGTCCTCCTGGATTCCCGGCTGTCCATGGAAGACCATGTGGCGGCCGTGGCCAGGGGGGCGTTTCATCAGGTACGCCTGATGCGCCAATTGCGCCCCTTACTGGACCGGGCTGCCCTTCGCACAGTCACTCAAGCTCTCGTGACATCCCGACTCGACTACTGCAATGCTCTCTACATGGGGCTTCCCTTGAGGTGCACTCGAAAGCTACAGTTAGTGCAGAATGCAGCCACGCAGGTGATTATGGGAGCCTCTAGACACTCCCACATAACACCTATCCTGCGCGAGCTGCACTGGCTTTCTGTGGTCTTTCGGGTGCGCTTCAAGGTCTTGACGACCATCTTCAAAGCGCTCCATGGCTCGGGACCTAGTTACATGCGAGACCGTCTCCTGCCCCATACATCCCTTAGACCGATACGCTCCCACAGAGAGAGCTTTCTCAGGGTGCCGTCGGCCGGACAATGCCGACTGGCGACACCCAGGGGGAGAGCCTTCTCTGTGGCGGGCCCTACCCTATGGAACGACCTACCCCCAGAACTCCGTACCATCACCGACCTCCACCTCTTCCGCCAGTGTCTAAAAACATACCTGTTTCATCAAGCCGGCCTAACATAGCCTCCGCTGTGACTAGTATTAGATAGTTTTAAAATGGAGATTTTAATTGATTTTAGCGCAGGTTTTTGTTATTTAATAGGTTTTTAAATTTGTGTATTTTGTATTACTTTTGTATGTTATTTTAAATTCTTGTGCGCCGCCCTGGGTCCTTTTGGAGAAGGGCGGGATACAAATTGAATAAAATCTAAATCTAAACACACCGTATCAACCGTGCTGCCCCACGGCTGATGCCTTGCCTGGCTGAATTGTCCAGCTCTTCCTTCAGCATCTCTCTCTAGAAGGACAAGGAGGAGAAGGAGAAGGAGAAGGAGGAGGAGGAAGAGAAGGAAGAGGAGGAGGAGGAGGAGGAGGAGGAGGAGGAGGAGGAGGAGGAGGAGGAGGAAGAGGAGAAGGAGAAGGAGAAGGAGGAGAAGGGGAAGGAGGAGAAGGAGAAGGAGAAGGAGGAGAAGGAGAAGGAGAAGGAGGAGAAAGAGAAGAAGAAGGAGGAGGAGGAGGAGGAGGAGGAGGAGAAGGAGGAGGAGGAGAAGGAGGAAGAGGAGAAGGAGAAGAAGAAGGAGAAGGAGGAGAAGGGGAAGGAGGAGGAGGAGGAGAAGGAGGAGAAGGAGGAGGAGGGAGGTGGGAAATCCAAATAGGTTTGAGATCCTGGAGGCTGCCCACGGAGGGGGGGTCACCAGACGAGGGGAAGAGGAGAAGATCAGGGTGGAATGTGGGGTCCTGGGCGCTCTCCGAGCATGGTGGTTTTCTTGCGGGCGTTTCGTGACCCAACTAGGGAACGTCATCAGTGAGAACCTAAGAACAGCTTTGCTGGAAGAGGCCACAGCCCATCCAGTCCAGCCTTCTGTCTCCCACAGTGGCTCCCCATTTGCTTCAGGGTCTTCCCAAGCAGATGTCTGAAAGAAAGAAAGAAAGAAAGAAAGAAAGAAAGAAAGAAAGAAAGAAAGAAAGGGGGAGGGAGGGAGAGAAGGAAGGAAGGAAGGAAGGAAGAAAGAAAGAGGGGGGAGGGAAGGAAGGAAGAAAGAAAGAAAGAAAGAAAGAAAGAAAGAAAGAAAGAAAGAAAGAAAGAAAGAAAGAAGAGCAGCAGTAAAAAAAAAACCTAATACAATCCTGGTTGTATTAACACAGGCCACTGAACCAGTAGTAACGGCAACAGGAACCCACCCCTGGATAGTCTCTGTTTATAGCAGAGGTGGGTTGCTCCCAGATTCAGCCCGGATCGGGCGAACCCGTAGTGGGGGCGCCAGGAGGCTCTGCCCACTCGCCCGGATACTTCTGCGTATGCACAGAAGCGTCGCCTGTGCCCACGAGCGCATGCCCGCGCATGAGGGAACCAATAGTAAAAAATAAATAAATAGAAACATCCCCCCCACCCTGGTTTATATGCCAGTGGCTTGCCTTGTCAGTTTCGGCAGGGGTGTCCTTGATGGTCTCATGATTTAAGTATTGTTTTGGGCTGGGTGTTGATTTGTCTGGGCTTAATCCACGTTTATCTCTGTTTCTCTTTGGGTTTCTTGCTGCTCTACAAGCTCGATTCCATTTTTTTTTGCATATATTTCCGGACCTCCTAAAGGGAATCGAATGGTGCCAGGGGTGGAACAAGGCGTCCAGGTAGCCCTCGCGTAACGGCGGTTCGCTTAGCGACCGTTCAAAGTTTTAGCAACGGCACTGAAAAAAAGGAACTTCTGACCATTTTACACACTTACGGCCGTTGCAGCCTCCCCACGCTCACGTCGTTTACATTCGGACGCTGGGCGATGGACTCGCCTTTATGACGGTTGGCTGCAGTGGTGGGTTTCTGCAGGCTCGCATCTACTCGCGAGAGCCGGTTGGGGAAATTTAGAGAACCGGTGAGAGGGGGTTCCACCGGCGTACCTGGAAGTAAATCTGGCCCGCCGCTGCCAGTGACCCAACGGGAAGGAAAGGAAAGGAAAGGAAAGGAAAGAAAGAAAGAAAGAAAGAAAGAAAGAAAGAAAGAAAGAAAAGAAAGAAAGAAAGAAAGAAAGAAAGAAAGAAAGAATTTATCATCACAATTGAGTCCAAAATTTTGGTGGCTAAGCAAGAGCGTTGTTAAATGAGTTTCACCACATTTTAAAAGGTGGCCACTCCCACCCTGTCACATGACTGCCAAGCCACGCCCACAAAATAGGCCACACCTACAGAGTAGGTTCTAAAAAATTTGAAACGTCCCGAGGTCCGGCGGTCCTTTTTTTAGCAAGCCGACTTCAACGGGGAAACCCGGAACGGCGGCAGTGATTCGCCGAGCAAAGGGGGCGAGAACAGTCGTGCAACGGGACCCAGCTCAGGTATGACTCACTTAGTGACATAAATGTCAGGCCCGGTCACGGTCGTAAGTCGAGGACTGCCTGTATTAAATGCTAGTGGGCGTATGGCGAAGATTTTAAACCAGCTTGCTGCGCAGAGTCACGAACTGCGTCAGTGTGTGTCTTTGACGCCAATGGGCGTCTGTTGTGTGGTTTCTATAAAAGGGCGAGTGATAAGACAACTTGGAGGGATTTCAGATTTCCAAAAGAAGAACCATATGGTGCTGTGGGTGTGAAATCCAAATTTCTGTGAATTAGCGGTGTTCCCTTCCCCCTCTTTAAGCGTGGGTGGGATCCCATTGTTTGAAAAATAGATGACAGGTCAGCCCTCCCTCCCCAGGCTGGGGGTGAGGGTGGAAGAGGACTACAGTTCCCAGCCAGAGTGGAGGTTATGGGTATGGGAGTCCGGGCACCACAGATCTACAACTGTGAGATCCTTGGTATTTGGCTGTCCAAATGTTTCATGACCCAACTAGGTTACGTCATCAGTGGGAGAAGGGAAGGGGGCTTCTGCATGATGGGGGGGGGGAAGGAGGGGGGGAAAGAAAGAAAGAGAAAGAAAGAAAGAAAGAAAGAAAGAAAGAAAAGAGAGGGAGGAAGGGAAAGAAAAGAAAGAAAGAAAGAAAGAAAGAAAGAAAAAAAGAAAGAAAAAGAAAGAAAGAAGGAAGGAAAGAAAGAAAGAAAGAAAGAAAGAAAGAAAGAAAGAAAGAAAGAAAGAAAGAAAGAAAGAAAGAAAGAAAGAGGATACAGGTGGTGGAGGAGGAGGAGGAGAAAAAGGAAAGAAAGAAAGAAAGAAAGAAAGAAAGAAAGAAAGAAAGAGGGAGGAAGGGCGGGAAAGAAAAAGAAAGAAAGAGAGAGAGAAAGAGGATAGAGGTGGTGGAGGAGGAGGAGGAGGAGAAAAAGGAAAAAAAGAAAGAAAGAAAGAGGGAGGGAGGAAGGGCGGGAAAGAAAAAGAGAGAAAGAAAGAAGATAGAGGTGGTGGAGGAGGAGGAGGAGGAGAAAAAGGAAAGAAAGAAAGAAAGAAAGAAAGAAAGAAAGAAAGAAAGAAAGAAGGAGGAAGGGCGGGAAAGAAAAAGAAAGAAAGAAAGAGGATAGAGGGGGTGGAGAAGGAGGAGGAGGAGAAAAAGGAAAGAAAAAGAAAGAAAGGAAGAAAGGAAGAAAGAGGGAGGAAGGGCGGGAAAGAAAAAGAAAGAAAGAGAGAAAGAAAGAAAGAAAGAGGATAGAGGTGGTGGAGGAGGAGGAGGTGGAAGAAGAAGAAGAAGAAGGAGAAGAAGAAGGAAGGAAAGAAAGAGGAAGGGGGGAGGGCAAGAAAAGAAAGAAAGAAAGAAAGAAAGGATAGAGGTGGTGGTGGTGGAGGAGGAGGAGTCCTTGGTGCTTTCTGAGTTTGGCTGGTTTTCTTTCTTTCTTTCTTTTTTGCAGACGTTTTATGACCCAACTAGGTAACATCATCAGTGCTACAGGACAGTAGGATTTGCTGTCTGTTTACATCCCGTGTTGGTGGGAGTCTTCTGGGTGGTTCCTTGATTAGGCCACTGTTTACTGTTAACTTGTTTGTCTAAGTTGGTGGTTCCTTCCTTTTGCCAACACTAACAGGGAAAGCCACTGGCCTATAAACAGAAACCCAACCCCACTCCCTCCTAGCACTGATGCTGTTATCTAACTGGGTTATGAAATGTCCGTAAGAAATCAGACAAGCACAGAGAGCACCAAGGACCCCATAGCAATGATGATATCACCTAGTTTGGTAATGAAGTGTCTTCAAGGAAAGCCTCAGGCTCAGAAAGGATCCAGCGTTGCCGCCCTCCTCCTCCTCCTCCTCCTCCTCCTCCTCCTCCTCTTCGCAAACCCTCCTCCCTTCCAACACTGATATTACCAAGTTGGGTCATGAAACGTCTGGAAGAAAAGCACATAGTTCCAAGTTCCTACAACAACTTCTTCCTCTTCCTCTTCTTCCTCCTCCTCCTCCTCCTCCTCCTACAACAACTTCTTCCTCTTCCTCCTCCTCCTCCTCCTCCTCCTCCTCCTCCTCCTCTTCTTCTTCTTCTTCTTCTTCTTCTTCTTCTTCTTCTTCTTCTTCTTCTTCTTCTTCTTCCTTCTCCTCCTCTTCCTCCCCCCTCCTCTATCCTCTTTCTTTCATTCTCTGCCTTCCTTCCTTTCTTCTCCTCCTCCTCCTCCACCTCTATTGTCTTTCTTTCCTCCTCCTTCTCCTCCACTTCTATGCTTCCTTCTTTTCTTCCTTCTTTCCTTTCTTCTTTTTATTCTCCTTCTCCTCCTCCTCCTCCACCTCCACCTCTATTGTCTTTCTTTCCTCCTCCTTCTCCTCCACTTCTATGCTTCCTTCTTTCCTTTCTTCTTTTTATTCTCCTTCTCCTCCTCCTCCACCTCCACCTCTATTGTCTTTCTTTCTTTCTTTCTTTCTTTCTTTCTTTCTTTCTTTCTTTCTTTCTTTCTTTCTTTCTTTCTTTCTGTCTGTCTTTCTCCTCCTCCTCCTCCTCTTCCACCTCCTCCTTTTCCCAAACCCCACTTCCTTTCAGCACTGATGATGCTGCCAAGCTGGGTCATCAAACGTCTCCAAGAAAACAACCAGGCTGGGAGAGCACCAAGGACACCCCCACCTGGAGCCCTGAGCAAAATGCAAATGCTCCCGTCTAGCTAGGCTGTCAGAAACCCAGGGCTGAAATCCAGAGCTGACTCAGTTTCCCACCAGGCCAGTGAAGGGCCAGGCGGATTCCGGAACCCCAGGCTGCTTTGTGGGAATGATTCAGTCAGCGTGGCGTGACCAGGTGTGTAAACACTGTCGGGGTGGAAGATGGCAATCTGCCTGCATGTTTCTCCCGATGCCCCCGAGGCTCTTCACCCACTGGCTCTCCTGACTCCCGAAGTGATGACAGGGGCACATTCTTCCTCCGCTGAAGTCCTCAGTTCAGGCCACGTTGAACGGGCGAAGGTGCTGGCATTGCCTTAGCCGCCTGGGGGCTTTTTTGAACGCAGGCAGGCAGGCAGGCAGGCAGGCAGGCAGGCAGGCAGGAAGGAAGGAAGGAAGGAAGGAAGGAAGGAAGGAGAAAGAAAAGAAAGAAAAGAAAAAGGGAGGGAGGAGGGAGGGAGGGAGGGAGGGAGGAGGAAAAGATGGAAGGAAGGAAAGAAAGAGAAAAAGAAAGAAAGAGAAAAGAAATAAATAAAGAAAAGAAAAAGAAAGAAAAGAAAAGGGGAGCGAGAGAGAGGGAGGGAGGGAAGGAAAGAAAGAAAGAAAGAAAGAAAGAAAGAAAGAAAGAAAGAAAAGAAAAGGGAGGGAGGCAGGAAGAGAGGGAGGGAGCAGGGAGGGAGTATGGAAAGATGGAAGGAAGGAAGGAAAGAAAGAAAGAGGAAAAGAAAGAGAAAGAAAGAAAGAAAAAGGGAGGGAGGGAGGCAGGAAGAGGGAAGGAGCAGGGAGGGTGGATGGAAAGATGGAAGGAAGGAAAGAAAGGAAGGAAAAGAAAGGAAGGAAGGAAGGAAAAAGGGAGGGAGGCAGGAAGAGAGGGTGGGAGCAGGGAGGGAGGATGGAAAGATGGAAGGAAGGAAAGAAAGAAAGAAAGAAAGAGGGAAGAAAGAAAGAAAAGAAAAAGGGAGGGAGAGAGAGGGAGGGAGGAGGGAGGGATGGCAGGCAGGCAGGCAGGAAAGAAAGAAAGAAAGAAAGAAAGAAAGAAAGAAAGAAAGAAAGAAAGAAAGAAAGAAAGAAAGAAGAGCAGCAGTAAAAAAAAACCTAATACAATCCTGGTTGTATTAACAGAGGCCACTGAACCAGTAGTAACGGCAACAGGAACCCACCCCTGGGAGGGAGGCAGGAAGAGAGGGAGGGAGCAGGGAGGGAGGATGGAAAGATGGAAGGAAGGAAAGAAAGAAAGGGAAGAGAAAGAAAAAAGAAAGAAAGAAAGAAAGAAAGAAAGAAAGAAAGAAAGAAAGAAAGAAAGAAAGAAAGAAAGGGGAGAGACGGGGAGGGAGCAAGGGAAGGAATGAGGGAAGGAAAGAAAAAGAAAGAAAGAAAGAAAGAAAGAAAGAAAGAAAGAAAGAAAGAAAGGAGAAGAGAAGGGGTGGGAGGAAGGGAAGGAAGGAAAGAAAAAAAAGGGAGGGAGGAAAGGAAAGGAAGGAGGAGAGAAGGAAGACATAAAGCATTGACTTTACTTAAGTGGCATCGTTATTTTATTATCCACTTTTTATATACGGCCTGTCGCATTTTTTCAACCCTCCCACCGTCCCTGCAGGGAAGCTCTTAGAGACCGAAAGGGATTAAACAGGTTTTGATCGTTATTTATAGTCCAAAGATCAAATCTGAATCCTGACCCTGCCAATCAAGGCCAACGTTCCCAACGGCTCCCTTCCTGATGCTTTCCAGATGCTTCGGCTACAAGAGACTTTTGGCAGGACATCCATGCAAGACCTAACATTGATCTTTCAAAAAGCTCAGCCACGCAGCTTCTGGCTTGGAATTCTGGGAGTTGTAGTTTCCCCCCAGGAGTGAAAGCCGTGTTTTTCAACCTCGGTCCCTTTAAGAAGGGCGGACTTCAGCTCCCAGAATTCCCCAGCCAGCCACTAGTACTATATTATAATACTGTGCTATACTAGCACTATACTATGCTAATACTATACTTGTACAATACTATACTATAGTATACTATACCATACTATACCATATCAATACTATACCAGACCAGACCAGACTATACTATACCATACTAGTATTATACTAATACTATACTAGTATTATACTAGTACTATACTAGTACTATACTATACTAATACAATACTAATACAGTACTATAGTATACTATACCATACTATACTATATCAATACTATACCAGACCAGACCAGACTATACTATACTAGTATTATACTAATACTATACTAGTACAATACTATACTAATACTATAGTATACTATACCATATTGTATTATACCAATACCATACCATATCATACCATATACTATACCATACTAGTACTATACTAGCACTATACTAATACTATACTAGTACAATATTATACTAGTACTATACTATTGTATACTATACCCATACCATACCATACCATACCATACCGTACTAATACTATACTAGTGCTACATGATATACTATACTTCACACTATACTATATCATACTATGCTATTACTATATTCATACTAGTATTATACTAATACTATACTTGTACAATACTATACTATACTATACCAATACCCTACCCTACCCTACCGTACCATACCATACCATATTAATACTATACTAGTGCTATACTATACTAATACTATACTACTACAATACTATACTAATACTATACTATCGTATACTATACCATACTATACCAATACAATACTATACTAATACTATACTATCGTATACTATACTATACTATACTATACTATACTATACTATACCCATACCATACCATACCATACCGTACTAATACTATACTAGTGCTATATGATATACTATACTTCAGACTATACTATATCATACTATGCTATTACTATATTCATACTAGTACTATACTAATACTATACTTGTACAATACTATACTATACCAATACCCTACCCTACCATACCATATTAATACTATACTAGTGCTATACTATACTAATACTATACTACTACAATACTATACTAATACTATACTATCGTATACTATACCATACTATACCAATACTATACCATACCATACCATACTATACCATACTATACAAGTGCTATGCTATACTAATACTATACTATACTTCAGACTATAATATACCATACTATGCTAATACTATATTCATACTAGTACTATACTAATACAATACTATACTAATACAATATTATAGTATACTATACCATACTATACCATATCAATACTATACCAGACCAGACCAGACTATACTATACCATACTAGTATTATACTAATACTATACTAGTATTATACTAGTTCTATACTAGTACTATACTATACTAATACAATACTAATACAGTACTATAGTATACTATACCATACTATACTATATCAATACTATACCAGACCAGACCAGACTATACTATACTAGTATTATACTAATACTATACTAGTACAATACTATACTAATACTATAGTATACTATACCATATTGTATTATACCAATACCATACCATATCATACCATATACTATACCATACTAGTACTATACTAGCACTATACTAATACTATACTAGTACAATATTATACTAGTACTATACTATTGTATACTATACCCATACCATACCATACCATACCATACCGTACTAATACTATACTAGTGCTACATGATATACTATACTTCACACTATACTATATCATACTATGCTATTACTATATTCATATTAGTATTATACTAATACTATACTTGTACAATACTATACTATACTATACCAATACCCTACCCTACCCTACCGTACCATACCATACCATATTAATACTATACTAGTGCTATACTATACTAATACTATACTACTACAATACTATACTAATACTATACTATCGTATACTATACCATACTATACCAATACAATACTATACTAATACTATACTATCGTATACTATCGTATACTATCGTATACTATACTATACTATACTATACTATACTATACTATACTATACTATACTATACTATACCCATACCATACCATACCATACCGTACTAATACTATACTAGTGCTATATGATATACTATACTTCAGACTATACTATATCATACTATGCTATTACTATATTCATACTTGTACAATACTATACTATACCAATACCCTACCCTACCATACCATATTAATACTATACTAGTGCTATACTATACTAATACTATACTACTACAATACTATACTAATACTATACTATCGTATACTATACCATACTATACCAATACTATACCATACCATACCATACTATACAAGTGCTATGCTATACTAATACTATACTATACTTCAGACTATAATATACCATACTATGCTAATACTATATTCATACTAGTACTATACTAATACAATACTATACTAATACAATATTATAGTATACTATACCATACTATACCATATCAATACTATACCAGACCAGACCAGACTATACTATACCATACTAGTATTATACTAATACTATACTAGTATTATACTAGTTCTATACTAGTACTATACTATACTAATACAATACTAATACAGTACTATAGTATACTATACCATACTATACTATATCAATACTATACCAGACCAGACCAGACTATACTATACTAGTATTATACTAATACTATACTAGTACAATACTATACTAATACTATAGTATACTATACCATATTGTATTATACCAATACCATACCATATCATACCATATACTATACCATACTAGTACTATACTAGCACTATACTAATACTATACTAGTACAATATTATACTAGTACTATACTATTGTATACTATACCCATACCATACCATACCATACCATACCGTACTAATACTATACTAGTGCTACATGATATACTATACTTCACACTATACTATATCATATTATGCTATTACTATATTCATACTAGTACTATACTAATACTATACTTGTACAATACTATACTATACTATACCAATACCCTACCCTACCCTACTGTACCATACCATACCATATTAATACTATACTAGTGCTATACTATACTACTACTATACTACTACAATACTATACTAATACTATACTATCGTATACTATACCATACTATACCAATACAATACTATACTAATACTATACTATACTATACTATACTATACTATACCCATACCATACCATACCGTACCGTACTAATACTATACTAGTGCTATATGATATAATAATAATAATAATAATAATAATAGTTTAATTTCTTGACCGCTCCTCTCCCCATAGGGACTCGGAGCGGTGCACAGGGAAACTAAAAACCATAAATATACAATCAAGAACATCTTAAAAACAAATTAAATAGTACCTGTGCTAAAATACCCAATCTAAACTAAAATTCCCACTATACACTAAAACCCCATAGAGAGAGACTATCCCAGACCGGCCAAGCAGAAAAAATATGTTTTTAATTTCAGACGGAAGGAGCGGAGGTCCGTGGTCGTTCTAATGTCGGGGGGAAGGTCATTCCAGAGGGCAGGGCCCGCCACAGAGAGAGCCCTTCCCCTGGGCGTCGCCCGCTGACAAAGTCTAGTGGACGGCACCCGGAGAAGTCCCTCTCTGTGGGAGCGAATCGGCCGTGAGGAAGTATGGGGCAGGATCCGATCCCGCAAATAGCTAGGTCCCGAGCCATGGAGCGCTTTAAAGATGATAATTAGTACCTTGAAGCGCACCCGGAAGACGACAGGCAGCCAGTGCAGCTCGCGCAGGAGAGGTGTTACATGGGTAAACCTAGAGGTACCCAGGATTGCCCGCGCGGCTGCGTTCTGGACCATCTGCAGTCTCCGGGTGCACCTCAAGGGAAGCCCCATGTAGAGAGAGTTACAATAGTCCAGTCGAGATGTCACGAGAGCATGAGTGACTGTGCGAAGGGCGTCCCGATCCAATAGGGGGCGCAACTGGCGAACCAGGCGAACCTGGTAAAACGCCCTCCTAGCCACGGCTGTCACTTGATCTTCCATGGACAGCCGGGCATCTAGGAGGACACCCAAGTTGCGCGCCCCATCCACAGGGGCAAGATGTTCGCCCCCTATGGCCAGCGATGGAGTTAGCTGGTTGAATCGGGCAGCCGGAAACCACAGCCACTCGGTCTTGGTCGGGTTGAGTCTGAGTCCGTTACTTCCCATCCAGATCCGTCCGAAGTATACTATACTTCAGACTATACTATATCATACTATGCTATTACTATATTCATACTAGTACTATACTAATACTATACTTGTACAATACTATACTATACTATACCAATACCCTACCCTACCCTACCGTACCATACCATACCATATTAATACTATACTAGTGCTATACTATACTAATACTATACTACTACAATACTATACTAATACTATACTATCGTATACTATACCATACTATACCAATACTATACCATACTATACCATACTATACAAGTGCTATGCTATACTAATACTATACTATACTTCAGACTATAATATACCATACTATGCTAATACTATATTCATACTAGTACTATACTAATACAATACTATACTAATACAATATTATAGTATACTATACCATACTATACCATATCAATACTATACCAGACCAGACCAGACTATACTATACCATACAAGTACTATACTAATACTGCTAATATAGTATTGCTATACTATATTAGTACAATACAATACTAACACTATAGTATACTATAGTATACTATACCAATACCATACCATATCATACCAGATTATACTATACCATACTAGTACTATACTAGCACTATACTATACTAATACTATACTAGTACAATACTATACTATACCAATACTATACCCTACCCTACCGTACCATACTATATCATACTAATACTATAGTAGTGCTATACTGTACTAATACTATGCTATACTTCAGACTATACTGTACCATACTATGCTAATACTATACTAATACTGGTACTGTACTAATACTATACTACATGACACGATACGAATACTAGTACAATACTAATACTATACTATAACATTATACTATATTATCACATCATATTATGTAGTAAAATTATTAGACTAGATTAATTTTTTATTCGTCACTTCTTGTTCCGGCTTCGTTTCCCACCATTCAGAGTCTCAGAAGGAGGCCAGTCTCAAAGATTGTGTAAAGAAATCAAAATATGCCGAGGAAACTTGCAAATCCTCTTCCCAACCTTGGAAGGTGCCAACGTAGAGGAAGGGTTCGCAGAATATCCAGGTCAAGCGGCTGGTGAGAGCGGCTGGGTAGTTTGTAGGGTTTTATTTAATTGAAACCTTTCTACAGCTGCCCGTTTTATGACCAGCTCTGGGCGGCTCCCATTCAAAAGTTAAAACACACAAAACCATATTAAAGCTATCAAATGAAACTCATTAAAAGGTTCAAATTACATGCTTCCTCGGGAGGCTGGATAAACTCATTTTCTGCACAGGCTATTACATTTTTACGTATTTATTTTGATCCCACCTTTATTATTATTTTTTATAAGTAAATTAAAATGGCAACCAGGCCTAATACTCCTGCCTCTTCCTACTTTCCTCACAACCACAACAACCCTGTGAGGTAGGTTGGGCTGAGAGAAAGACGTTGGTTCAAAGTCACTCAGTTGGCTTTCATGCCAAAGGCAGGACTAGAACTCACCGTCTCCTGGTGATTGGCCCAAAGTCTCCCAGTTAGTTTCACGCCTAAGGTGGGACTAGAACTCACCGTCTCCTGGTGATTGGCCCAAAGTCTCCCAGTTAGTTTCACGCCTAAGGTGGGACTAGAACTCACCGTCTCCTGGTGATTGGCCCAAAGTCTCCCAGTTAGTTTCACGCCTAAGGTGGGACTAGAACTCACCGTCTCCTGGTGATTGGCCCAAAGTCTCCCAGTTAGTTTCACGCCTAAGGTGGGACTAGAACTCACCGTCTCCTGGTGATTGGCCCAAAGTCTCCCAGTTAGTTTCACGCCTAAGGTGGGACTAGAACTCACCGTCTCCTGGTGATTGGCCCAAAGTCTCCCAGTTAGTTTCACGCCTAAGGTGGGACTAGAATTCACCATCTCCTGGTGATTGGCCCAAAGTCGCCCAGCTGGCTTTCATGCTGAAGGCAGGACTAGAACTTCTGGTCTCCTGGTGATTGGCTCAAGGTTACCCAGCTGGCTTTCACACCTAAGGCGGGACTAGAACTCACCATCTCCTGGTGATTGGCCCAAAGTCGCCCAGCTTTCATGCCTTATGGCGAACTAGAACTCACCATCTCCTTGTGATTGGCCCAAAGTTGCCCAGCTAGCTTTCATGCTGAAGGCGGGACTAGAACTCATGGTCCCCTGGTGATTGGCTCAAGGTTACCCAGCTGGCTTTCACACCTAAGGCGGGACTAGAACTCACCTTCTCCTGAGGATTGGTCCAAAGTCTCCCAGTCAGTTTCATGATAAGGTGGGACTAGAACTCACCATCTCCTGGTTTCTAAACTAAGGTACCCCAAAACTAATGGAATAAAACTAACCAACGTTTGTGCCATTGGAGAAGACAACTGAGAGAATTGTGTTGGGTGAAATGTGTAGCCAGTGTCTATACAAGTATTTTTCAACCGTGGTCCCTTTAAGATGGGTGGACTTCAACTCCCAGAATTCCCCATCCATCCATCCATCCATCCATCCATCCATCCATCCATCCATCCATCCATCCATCCATCCATCCATCCATCCATCCATGCTGGCTGCAGAATTCTGGGAGTTGAAGTCCGTGTGCCATAAAAGTGGCCAAGATTGAGAAAAACTGGATTAGAGAATTAGAAAGTGGTATTAGAAGGAAACTGCAATTCCATGATCATAGTTGCGCACTGATTTTCTATAAGGCCCGACTGTATATTTCGATTTCTTTCATCGTATGTAAAATCTATCCTTTAGGGCAGGGGTCTCCAACCTTTGCAACTTTAAGTCTGAAGGACTTCAGCTCCCAGACTTCTCCAGCCAGCTTTGCTGGGAGCTTTGCTGGCTGGAGAAGTCTGGGAGCTGAAGTCCTTCAGACTTAAAGTTGCAAAGGTTGGAGACCCCTGGGTTAGAGTTGTTGAGCTTTGCTGGCTCAAGAAGCCTGGGAGCTGAAGTCCTTCAGACTTAAGGTTGCAAAGGTTGGAGACCCCTGGGTTAGAGTTGTTGAGCTTTGCTGGCTGGAGAATTCTGGGAGCTGAAGTCCTTCAGACTTAAAGTGGCAAAGGTTGGAGACCCCTGGGTTAGAGTTGTTGAGATTTGCTGGCTCGAGAAGCCTGGGAGCTGAAGTCCTTCAGACTTAAAGTTGCAAAAGTTGGAGACCCCTGGGTTAGAGTTGTTGAGCTTTGCTGGCTGGAGAATTCTGGGAGCTGAAGTCCTTCAGACTTAAAGTTGCAAAGGTTGGAGACCCCTGGGTTAGAGTTGTTGAGCTTTGCTGGCTCGAGAAGCCTGGGAGCTGAAGTCCTTCAGACTTAAGGTTGCAAAGGTTGGAGACCCCTGGGTTAGAGTTGTTGAGCTTTGCTGGCTCGAGAAGCCTGGGAGCTGAAGTCCTTCAGACTTAAGGTTGCAAAGGTTGGAGACCCCTGGGTTAGAGTTGTTGAGCTTTGCTGGCTGGAGAATTCTGGGAGCTGAAGTCCTTCAGACTTAAAGTTGCAAAGGTTGGAGACCCCTGGGTTAGAGTTGTTGAGCTTTGCTGGCTGGAGAAGTCTGGGAGCTGAAGTCCTTCAGACTTAAAGTTGCAAAGGTTGGAGACCTCTGGGTTAGAGTTGTTGAGCTTTGCTGGCTGGAGAAGTCTGGGAGCTGAAGTCCCTCAGACTTAAAGTTGCAAAGGTTGGAGACCCCTGGGTTAGAGTTGTTGAGCTTTGCTGGCTGGAGAAGTCTGGGAGCTGAAGTCCTTCAGACTTAAAGTTGCAAAGGTTGGAGACCCCTGGGTTAGAGTTGTTGAGCTTTGCTGGCTGGAGAAGTCTGGGAGCTGAAGTCCTTCAGACTTAAAGTTGCAAAGGTTGGAGACCCCTGGGTTAGAGTTGTTGAGCTTTGCTGGCTGGAGAAGTCTGGGAGCTGAAGTCCTTCAGACTTAAAGTTGCAAAGGTTGGAGACCCCTGCTTTAGGGCATCTTCCGTTCCAAGGTTGCTTCCCTTAGAAATCCAAGCCAATGTGATTTGCCAATCAAGAGTGACAGGCAATCAGCACTACTAGCCATAAAAGGGAAACAATAGCATTCGAAACAACAATGCAAGATTAGACTATATTTAAATCCTGATCAGCCTTGCAAACGTTTCAAAAGCAGACTCACAGCAGTTGTGATATAATACTGATATTACACAACCTGCTAAGTCTGTTTGTCTTTTGGTCGGTGTGGCTGAGCCTGCAGTGCTGGTTTAAGGCACAATGAATTACGGAAAGGCAGAAATCGGATTAATTCAGTAAACAGGCGAGTTGGCTGAAAGAGGGAGGGAGGGATCCCCATCCAGTCCTCTGGAAGAGAAAGCCTCACCAAAGAGACTCTGAACATTCTTTCACTTTGCAATATTTTTATTTATTTTTATTTTATTACATTTATATCCCGCCCTTCTCCGCAGAGGACCCAATATAGGAAGAGAGGTAGAGATAGGGAGGTAGATATGTAGATAGGGAGGTATACAGAGTATAGATAGATAGATAGATAGATAGATAGATAGATAGATAGATAGATAGATAGATAGATAGATAGATAGATAGATAGATAGATAATATGGATAGTATAGATAGATAGATGATAGATAGATAGATAGATAGATAGATAGATAGATAGATAGATAGATAGAGATAGGAAGGACAATAGATAGATAGATAGATAGATAGATAGATAGATAGATAGATAGATAGATAGATAGATAGATAGATAGATAGATAGATAGGATGAATGACAGACAGACAGACAGACAGACAGACAGGAAGGATGAATGATAGATAGATAGATAGATAGATAGATAGATAGATAGATAGATAGATAGATAGATAGAGATAGATAATATGGATAGTATAGATAGATAGATGATAGATAGATAGATAGATAGATACATAGATAGATAGATAGAGATAGATAATATGGATAGTATAGATAGATAGATGATAGATAGATAGATAGATAGATAGATAGATAGATAGATGATAGATAGATAGATAGAGATAGGAAGGACAATAGATAGATATAGATAGATAGATAGATAGATAGATAGATAGATAGATAGACAGACAGACAGACAGACAGGAAGGATGAATGATAGATAGATAGATAGATAGATAGATAGATAGATAGATAGATAGATAGATAGATAGATAGATAGATGATAGATAGATAGAGATAGGAAGGACAATAGATAGATAGATAGATAGATAGATAGATAGATAGATAGATAGATAGATAGATAGATAGATAGATAGATAGATAGATAGATAGATAGATAGGAAGGACTTTCCAGAAATGGTGTAGTAAGGTCTCCTACTTGGGCACCCACGGCGGCGGGGGTGTGGGGGGGGTTGGACTAGATGACCTCCAAGGCCCCTTCCAATTCTATTCTCTCTTCTATTTTCCTCTTCTAATCCTCTTCTATTCTATTCTATTCTTCTCTTTTCTTCTCTTCTAATTCTCTTCTATTCTTCTTGTCTCTTCTCATCCTATTCTCTTCTTTCATTCTCTTCTTCTTCTTCTCTCTTCTCTTCCTTCTTTCTCTTCTCCTCTCTTTCTGCCCCGGCGGGGTGGCGGCATCGGACCAGACGGAGAGCGCCGCTCCGTCTTTCTCCGCCGTGCCTCCCGCGGGGGAGGGAGGGAGGGGGGGGGGGAGCTCTTCCCATTCAATGAATCTCTCCCCCTCCCTCCCCTCCCCTCCCCCGCGGGCTTCCTCCGCCTCCTCCTGATAGGTCCGAGCCGGGCATTCGAAGGGTCCCCGCCGCTCCCCATTGGCTGGCCGGGCGGACCCCCGCGGCGAGGGGTGGGCGGGGCCTCCCCCTTGAAATAGGCAAGCGGGCGCTCCGCCGCCGCCGCCGCCGCCTCCTCCTCGCCCAGCTGCTCGCCCTGCCTTTGTCTGCCGACGCTGCCCGGGCGAGGCCAGCCGAGCGGCGCTCCGCCGAAGCAGCCGGGCAGCCCCGATCGCGCGGCTTTCTCGCCTCTGCAGGCTGCCTTCCGTCTGGGGAAGCTGCCCCTGGTTGCCGGCGGAGCCTGGGAGCCGCGCGTCGCTCTGCCTTGTCTCCGTTGCAGGCTGCCGTCCGTCCGGGAAAGCCGCTAGCAGAGCCTGGGAGCTGCCCGTCGCTCTGCCTTGGCTCCGTTGCAGGCTGCTGTCCGTCTGGCAAAGCCGCTGGCAGAGCCTGGAGCTGCCCTAGGAGAAAGCCCTGATCCATCTGCCTTCTCTCCTTTTGCAGGCTGCCGTCCGTCTGGGAAAGCTGTCCTGCCTGCCAGCAAAGACTGAGAGCTGCCCATCGCTGTGCCTTCTCTGCTCCGCAGGCCGTCATCCATCTGGAAAGCTGCCCTGCCCACCAGCGGAGACTGGGAGCTGCACATTGCTCTGCCTCGTCTCCGTTGCAGGCTGCCGTCCGAGACTGGAGCTGCCCTAGGAGAGAGCCCCCCGATTCCTCTGCCTTCTCTTCACCACAGGCCGCCGTCTGTCTGGGGGAGCTGCTCTGCCCGCCAGCAAAGACGGAGAGCTGCCCATCGCTGTGCCTTCTCTGCTCCGCAGGCCGCCGTCCGTCTGGGAAAGCTGCTCGCAGAGCTGCGCTAGGAGACAGAGAGAGAGAGAGAGCCCCGAATTCCTCTGCCTTCTCATCTCCGCAGGCTGCCCTCCGTCTGGGAAAACTGCCCTGCCTGCCAGCAGAAACTTGAGAGCTGCCCATCGCTGTGCCGTCTCTTCTCCGCAGGCCGCCGTCCGTCTGGGAGAGCTGCCCTGCCGGCCAATAAGAGACCGCTCGACTGCTTGACAACAGCTGGCCATCCATCCATCCCAGGGCATGTGAATTCTTCCCTCGTGGGAATTGCCGCAGCTGAAGTCTCGCGACGATCCGACGGCGCCAGCTCGCCATGCCGGTGGAGACCCTCCAAGCCAGCCGCGCCATGACCACCATGTCGGCCACGGCGCCCTTCACCTCCGCCATGCCCTTCCGCATCCTCAACAAGGGCCCCGAGTACTTCCGACGGGCGCCGGCCAGCACCTCCCGCAAGCTGAGCGCGGTGGAGCGCCTGGAAGCCGACAAAGCCAAGTACGTCAAGAGTCAACAAGTGGCCACCACCAAGCAAGACCCCGTCCGGCCGCTGGTGCTCAAGCAGCCGCTCTTCACCCCGGGGGTCAGGCGGGCCATCTTCACCCCCAACCGCAAGGTCCCTCCCGCGGGGGTCAGGCGGGGAGAAGGGGGCGGCGGGGGCCCCAAATCCTCCCTCAACTTGGAGATCCTCAATAACTTGATCAATTTTTGCGACAGCCCTCTCGCCTTTCCCAAAGCCGAGCGGAGCCCGTCGGACAGCCCGTGGCGTGTCAAGGTCCACGGCCGGAATCTAGACAGCAGTCTCCCGCCCACCCCGAAGAAGAAGCCCGCCACCGACATGAGCAAACTCTCGCAGAGCTCGGCGTCCTCCAAGCCCTCCAGCACCGTGGCCGTCCGCCGCGTGGATGTCCGGCCGTGCGGGGTGTCGCCGGTCAGAGGTCCCCCCGCCATCCAACTGTCTCCCCTCCCCGCTCCCCCGGCGCCCCCCAAAAACCTGCCCGCCACCCCTCTCAGCTGCCCCAGCCCGAGGGGAGAGCCGCGGACCGACAGCGCCAAGCGCCAGACCTTGTTACACCGGTCCAAGTCGGACTTGAGCGACCGATATTCGCGGGCCACGGCCGACTTAGAACGCTTCTTCAACTACTGCGGCTTGGATCCCGAGGACGTCGGCGACATGGAGATGGAGAGGTTCACGCGAGCCAGCTCGGACATTGTGTCCGTCAAGTTCCACAGCGTCAGCACCAGCAGCTCGGTGGGGACCCACTCACGGCGCAGCACCGTCACCGTGGAGGACAGGCAAGCCGAACGCATGCCCTACGGGATCTCCATCATCGAACGCAACGCCCGGGTCATTAAATGGCTTTACGGACTCCGGCAGGCGAAGGAGGCGCAGAAGGTCTCCAACGTATAGCAGCCGGTGGGCGAAGGGGGTGGGGCGGGGTGGGAACTCCCAACGACGAGGGACGAGACCCTCAACGTTGCCCGAGGCTCTTGATTCCTGTTTGCCACGTGCGAAGAAAGGAAAAAGAAAGAAAGAAAGAAAAAATTGTCGTCTCCAGAAAGGGGCCACTGCGTGCCTGCCCCATCCGTCGATCCCCCGTCTGACGTTAAACTTTCAAATCCTTCCCACCGTGGGGAGGTTTGGAATCGTGCAAGGGGGGAGGCTTGTCAAGACACACAAATGGAGAACCAAAATGTAACTTTGGGGTGCTGTCCGAGCTTGGCTGTTTTGCTTGCAGGCGTTTCGTGACCCAACTAGGTAACGTCATCCGTGCTGGAAAGGGAGGGGTGGGTGGGGTGGGTGGTTTGCTCTCTTGTTTCTAAACGCGCGTGGCTTGTCCTAGTTGTGTGTTGGTGGGGAGTGTCCGTTGTGGTCCCTTGAATGAGGCTGTCGTTT
Source organism: Rhabdophis nuchalis (assembly GCA_039707465.1). Taxonomy (NCBI): domain Eukaryota; kingdom Metazoa; phylum Chordata; class Lepidosauria; order Squamata; family Natricidae; genus Rhabdophis; species Rhabdophis nuchalis. Next base: position 4,652,763 of record CM077644.1, on the reverse strand, counting down.
ACTGTCGGGGCTTCCCCTGAGCCCGGTGGTTTCCTTGAAGACGTTTCGTGACCTAGCTAGGGAACATCATCAGTGCCAAAAGGGAGTGGGGTTTGCAGAGAGGAGGAAGAAGGGGGGCGGTGAGGATTCTGGGGGTGGTGGGGGTCCTTGGTGCTCTCTGAGCTTGCAGGTGTGCCCATGCTCCGTTACCCAACAAGGTGACATCATCACTGTTTGTGGTGGGTGGGTTGTGGCAGGCGGGCGGGGGGGGGCTAAGGCAGGATTAGAACTCGCAACCTTACGAAGCACCAAAGACTCCCCCGCTCATCCCTGAGCTACAAATACAAATCCTTCTATTGGTTGTTGTTTACTATCGACTGGTGGGGGAGGGACCCCACGTCACTTCTTCACCCACTCAAAATTCTCCAAGAGGAGGGGGGACCGGCCTGGTTCTACGGTGGCTGTGGAGGATGGGAGCCGTGGATTATGGGGCATCTCTTCGAGGACCCTCGTTTCGAGACCCCTGCCCCCTTTTCTCCCACACACCCACCCCCATAATTGCAGTCGCCTGGAAGAAGGAGGTAGACAGGCGCTTCCCACTCGGATTGGGCCATGGTGCCAGCTACGGCCCGTGCCCACGGGGTGGCCTTCCCCACTCCTGAGCCATCGGTGGGCGGGAGAGGACGCCAGGGTTCACCGCGCGATGCCGACGACCGGACGAGGCCCTGGTCATCGCGGGCTTGCCCACGACGCCGAGAGCATCGTTCCGTTCTCGGCATCGCCCGGTGAACACTTGCGTTCTCTCCTGCCCACCTATTGCTCCGGAGTGGGGAAACCAATAACCCAGGCTATCTAAACAGAAGCTGAGATGGTTTCTTTCCAAGGGTGGCATCAGGGCACACCTTGGCGGGGTTTCAAGCAGGTGCAAGAATGCAAAAAAACACCCCCGTCTTGGCTTACGACCAGACGGGGCAAAATCCATGCCAGCTTCCAAGGATGCGTGCCCAGGAGAAGCTGTTGGCCGCACCTGCCCCCAAGAGGAAGTTTGTGGGCGTGGCTTAGGCCCAAGGAGGGACAGGTAGGTGCCCACCTGCCAGTGTGGGAGAGAGGTTAAAATCCCCTCTGGGGGATTTTTCCAGGGGGCAATTTATTAATTAAATTTATCACGTCCTTTAAATTTATTCCCAGGGGCCACTTATTTATTAAATAAATCCATCACTTATCCATTAAATCTATTTCCAGGAGCCAATTTATTAAATAAATTTATCACTTAGCCATTAAATCTATTTCCAGGAGCCAATTTATTAAATAAATTTATCCTTTATCTATTAAATCTATTTCCAGGGGCCATTTATTTATTAAATAAATTTCTCCTTTCGCTTTTAAATCTATTTCCAGGGGCCAACTTATTTATTAGACAAATTTATCCTTTATCTATTAAATCTTATTTCGAGGGAGTATTAATTTATTAAATAAATTTATCCTTTCTCTATTAAATCTATTTCCAGGGGCCAATTTATTTATTAGACAAATTTATCCTTTATCTATTAAATCTATTTCCAGGGGCCAATTTATTTATTAGACAAATTTACCATTTCTCTATTAAATCTGATTTCCAGGGACCATTTTATTAATTAAATAAATTTATCACATCCGTTAAATCTGATTTCCAGGGACCATTTATTTATTAAATAAATTTATCCTTTCTCTATTAAATCTATTTCCAGGGGCCAATTTATTTATTAGGCAAATTTATCATTTCTCCATTAAATCTTATGTCCAGGGGCCATTTATTATTTACATTTACATTTATATCCCGCCCTTCTCCGCAGAGGACCCAGGGCGGCGCACAGGAAATTTAAAAAACATACAAAATACAAAATAAATACACAATTTAAAATATAAATTAAACCATTGATTTATTAAATAAATTTTATCCTTTATCTATTAAATCTGATTTCCAGGGACCATTTATTAATTAAATAAATTTATCCTTTCTCTATTAAATCTGATTTCCAGGGGCCAATTTATTTATTAGGCAAATTTATCATTTCTTCATTAAATCTTATGTCCAGGGGCCATTGATTTATTAAATTAATTTTATCCTTTATCTATTAAATCTGATTTCCAGGGACCATTTTATTAATTACATAAATTTTATTCATTTATCTATTAAATCTATTTCCAGGGGCCAGCCTGAAAATAGCAAAGGGCCGCTATGTCCCATTTTGTCCAGCAAAATACCGCAGGAGGCGTCCATCCATCTCTCTACCCCTACCCCCCAGCCTCGCCCTAGCCTACCATGCTGATCCACCCCTCGAAGGGCTCCAGTTTGACACCCCTGCTCTAGGGTTGCAGGTAGTCCTTGACTTACGACCGTTTGCTTAGCGACCAAAGTTGCAGGGAAAACAAGGTTTTTCGCATTTCGGACCGCTCGTAGCATCCCGCCGGTCATGTCATCCAAATTTGGGGCGACTGGCCTAGAATTATGACGTTTGCAGCAGGACTGCCGTTGGTAGACCTTCCCAGCCAGTGGAGGAAGCCAGCATTCGCTTAACGCCCGGGCGCGATTCGCTTAAGAACGGCGGTGAATGGCCTAACGCCGCCGCCGAAAAAAATATCTCCTGAATGACCAAACTCACTTAGTCACCGTTCAATGTTGGAAGTTTGGGGTTCCCTCGTAAGCCGAGGATTAACCCACGGCTGGGGATGAAGGGAGTTGTAGTCCACCCAGATTTCGTGGCCAAATGCTTTTGCAGTGTTTGATTAATGGGGTTTTTTCCCTTCTTTTTTGGCTTCCAAAAATCTATTGTCTTTTTTTTTCCCCCCTTCTGGAAAATAAAAACAACCCCAGATCCAAAAACCAGCCCTATATATTTTAGCCAAGCCTGGCACCCATTGTGTGCGAAGGCATCCTTTTGTCTCTGGGTATTTGGTCGTCCAGCCTCTCTCTCTCCGGCCATCTCTCCTGCCCATCCTTGCTGGGCGAAACGCGGTCAGATTATTATCCCAGGGAAATAATAATAATAATAATAATAATAATAGCCATTGGGACATCCCTTGTCTTTTCAGCTCGTGCAGATTTAAACCGGGCCAAAATCCATTCTTATTTTGCCACGCCAGTTCCAAAGGGGGCAAGATTTCAAGGGGGCAAACGTCCTAGGCCAGGGGTCTGCAAAGTTGGCTCTTTTAAGACTGGTGGACTTCAACTCCCAGAATTCCCCAGCCAGCTGGGGAATTCTGGGAGTTGAAGTCCACCAGTCTTAAAAGAGCCATCTTTGGACCCCTGGCTAGGCAGTCTTGCTCAATGGCTGCCAGAGGTCCCGTTATTCAGGGTAGCCAACCGAGGGAAAATTGTTCCTGAAGAAACCAGCAGATCCTAGAAGGTGGCTCTGGAGGAGACCCCAGGAGGTCATCCAGCCCAACCCCTGCCCGATGCAGGAGCCCGGTTGCCTTGGCCTGCGGTTTACGCCCCGCTTTGTGAGAAGACCGCGATTGTTAACGTCGGTTATGCCATCCTTCAGGTACAGCCAGTCCTCGACTTACAGCCTTTCGTTTAGTGGCCGTTCGAAGTTACGGCGGCGTTGAAAAAAAGGGACTCGCGACCGTTTTCCACCCTTGCAACCGCTGCAGCACCCCCGTGATCAAAATTCAGGCACTTGGCAATTGACTCGTATTTATGGCGGTCGCAGTGTCTCGGGGTCACCCTTTGCCAACAAACAAATTCCGGGGGGGGGGGGAGAGCCAGATTCACTTAACGACCGTGTGACTGAGTCACTGAACATCTGTCGTTCAGACAGGTCGTAAAGCAGGGGGATGAAACTCACTTAACAACTATCTCGTTTAGCGACAAAAATCCTAGGCAAGATAGCGGTCGTAAATCTGAGGACTACTTGGGCTGTATTCTAATCCATCTGCCCAGCACTCTGAAATATCTAGAATTGCTCTTTGCCACCTCCAAATAATTTGGTTTATTGCATTGCAATAATCCTTTTGACATAATAATAATAATAATAATAATAATAAAGCCAAATTTATTGACCGCTCCCTCTCCCCACAGGGACTCGGGGCGGTGCACAGGGGAAATAAAAACAATAAATATACAACATACATAACAAAATTTAAAAACAAATTAAATTAATACCTGTGCTAAAATCCCATTAACTAAAAATCCCCACATATTTAAAAACCCATAGAGAGAGAGACTACCCTAGGCCGGCCAGGTGGAAAAGATGAGTCTTCAATTTCAAGCGGAAGGAGCGGAGGTCCGTGGTCGTTCTAATGTCGGGGGGAAGGTCGTTCCAGAGGGCCGGGCCCGCCACAGAGAGAGCCCTTCCCCTGGGCGTCGCCCGCTGACAAAGTCTAGTGGACGGCACCCGGACATGTGTTGGAAGCTTCCAAAGTCCTTCCCTCTGTTTTTAAATCCCATTCCCCGATTAAAAAGATGAGTTTCCACCCTCCCCCCCCCCCCCACTTATGGGGGACTACAGTTCCCATCATCCCTGGCTGTGTCAGGAACCTTGAGATCTGATGTAGATACCATTGGCAGGGCCCATCAGTTCAGAGCTGTGACTCGGTAGGGAAATATTTCAGAAAAGAGAAGGGAAAACCATGGCGCTGAAAATGTCAGGATCCACCATTGACCTGGTTGAGTTGAATACATGCAGTCCAGCTTAGCCAATCCTTCCGTTCAGAATAACAAGCGTTGGAAGGGACCTTGGAGGTCTTCTAGTCCAACCCCTTGCTTAAGCAGGAAGCCCTTTACCTGCTCAGACAAATGGTTATCCAACATCTTCTTTAAAACTTCCAGTGTTGGAGCACCTACAACTTCTGGAGGCGAGTAGTCCCACTGGTTAATTGATCTCACTGTCAGGAAATTCCTCAGTTCTAGGTTGCTTCTCTCCTTGATTAGTTTCCACCCATTGCTTCTTGTCCTGCCCCCTGTTCTGCCTTGGAGAATAGTTTGACTCCCTCTTCTTTGTGGCACCCTCTGAGATATTGGAAGGCTGCTATCATGTCTCCCCTGGTCCTTCTCTTCATCAAACTAGACCTACCCAGCTCCTGCAGCCGTTCTTCATATGTTTTAGTCTCCAGTCCCCTAATCATCTTGGTTGCTCTTCTCTGCACTCTTTCCAGAGTCTCCACGTCTTTTCTACATCGTGGCGACCAAAACTGTATGCAGTATTCCAAGTGTGGCCTTCCCAAGGCACTCTACAGTGGGTTAATTTGGGAATGGGCCCATTTGGATAAGGCTGTTGAGCATCTCCCAGCCCACCCCTCCTGGAGAATGACCCCCTTCCTTTATCTCTGTGGGGTGGGGGTGGGGGAAAGACACTGAAGTGTGTATTGCATGTGAATGTATGTTTGTGAACAGAGATCCTGGCTTCGTCTTCGAAGGACGATGAATCTGTAAATGGTTCTTTCTACTATTTATATTTTTTTTTCTCTCTCCCTCCCTCTCTCTCTCTCTCTCTCTCCTTTCCTTGTTCGTTCTTTCTAGATATTTGGATGTTCCTTTGTTCTGGGGGAATTTAATATGGAGGAAGTGTTACCAAGGGGAGGGATGGGAGAGGGGAGGGGGAGAACACAAGTCTTGTACATTTATTTGTATTAAAAGTCTGGTTCTTTAAGTACAGCCGTGGTGCGTCTTTCTTTCCTCCCCTCATTTCAACCCCATTGGGTAGATCAAGGCCGGTGGGAGCAGCCAAGCAGCTGAACATGGAAATTCTCAGCGAATTGGGGAAGGGGGAGGAGGAGGGGGGGGCTTCCTTATCCTTCCTCCTCTGATTGGGGAGGGGGGCGTGTAAAAACAGAGATGGATGCCCCCTTGCTTTGTTACTGGGGGGAACCGAAGGCTAATCTGTAACCTCCGAGCGAAGTCTTGGGGTTGGATGCTGAATCAATCCAGCAGGTTGTTGCTGGAAGGCTGGCTGGGAGAAGAAAGGGAGGGAGGAGGAGATGAGAAGAAAAGAAGAAAAGAGGAAGGGCGGAGGAAAAGAAGGAAGCGGGGAAGGAAGGAAGGAAGGAAAAGAAAAAAGAAAGGGAAGGGAACAAAGGAGGGAAGGAGGAAGGAAAGGAAAGAGGGAAAGAATGAAAAGAAAGGAAAGTGGGAAGGAGGGAAGGAGGGGAAGGAAGAAAGAAGGAAGGGAACAAAAGAGGGAAGGAGGAAAGAAAGGGAAAAGAAAGAGGGAAAGAATGAAAAGAAAGAAATGGAAATGAGGGAGGGAGGAGAAGGAAAAAGAAAAGGAAGTTAACAAAAGAGGGAAGGAGGAAAGAAAGGGAAAGGAAAAGAAAGGGAAGAATGAAAAGAAAGGAAAAAGAAATGGATGGAGGGAGGGGAAGGAAAAAAGGGAAGGGAACGAAAGAGGGAAAGAAAGGAAAGGAAAGAATGAAAGATGGAAAAAAGGAAAGAAAAATGAGAGGGAGGGAGAGGAAGGAAGGGGGGAAAAGGAAACAGAAATTAGGGAGAGGAAGGAAGGAAAGAAGGGAGGAAGGGAACAAGGGAGAGGGAAAGGAAGGGAAAGAGGAAAGGAAAGGGAAAGAACAAAAAGAATGGTATGGAAAAAAGGAAGGAAAAGAAAGGAAGGAGAAAAAGATAGAATGGAGGGAGGGAGAGGAAGGAAGGAAAAGGAGAGGGAAAGAGGAAAGAAAGGGAAAGGAAAGGGAAGGAATGAAAAGAAAAATGGAAATGAGGGAGGGAGGAGAAGGAAAAAGAAAAGGAAGTTAACAAAAGAGGGAAGGAGGAAAGAAAGGGAAAGGAAAAGAAAGGGAAGAATGAAAAGAAAGGAAAAAGAAATGGATGGAGGGAGGGGAAGGAAAAAAGGGAAGGGAACAAAAGAGGGAAGGAGGAAAGAAAGGAAAGGAAAGAATGAAAGATGGAAAAAAGAAAGGAAAGAAAAATGAGAGGGAGGGAGAGGAAGGAAGGAGGGAAAAGGAAACAGAAATTAGGGAGGGAGAGGAAGGAAGGAAAGAAGGGAGGAACAAGGGAAAGGGAAAGGAAGGGAAAGAGGAAAGGAAAGGGAAAGAACAAAAAGAATGGTATGGAAAAAAGGAAGGAAAAGAAAGGAAAGAGAAAAAGATAGAATGGAGGGAGGGAGAGGATGGAAGGAAGGAATGGAGGACATATTCTAAGGGGGTGTGAGGAGCGGGGGAAGGAAGGGATTAGAAAGGAAAGGAAAAGGAAGAGGAAAGAAAGAAGGAACTGAGGATCAGAGGGAGGAGGAGGAAGAAAAGAAAGACAGAAGAAGGAAAAGAAGGATGGGAAAAGAGGGGAGGAAGGAAAAGGAAGGAATAGCATAACAAACTGAGGCGGAAAAAGGGGAGGCTGAGGAAGACAACACAGCAGATGTCCGAATAAAGGATGAACCGCAGGTCAAATCTGCCATTCGCCGGAGCTCGAGAGTGAATAAATTTAAATTAATAATAAAAGCTTGGAGAAGTCACAATTGGGTCTCTCGGTTTACACCCATCTCTCTCACACACAAGGGCTACTCCAGGGTTTCTCAAGATGGCCGCCTTTAAGATGGGTGGACTTCAACTCCCAGCATTCCCCAGCCCGCCATGCGGGCTGGGGAATGCTGGGAGTTGCAGTCCACCCATCTTAAAGGCGCCACGTTTGTGCCACGCTGTGGATAGAGGGCAGATTTGGAATTACAGCAACCTCTAGGCTGCCCTCTGCTGGTCTTTGAGATTATTGCAACCGAAGCAAAGGAGGAGACCTCCAGTATTCAATTGAGGGCCCTAACTGGGTATAAGATGGATGGATGGATGGATGGAGGATAGATGGTGGATGGATTGAGGATGGATGGATGGATAGAGGGGAGGATGGATAGACAGACAGACAGACAGACAGACATAGATAAATGGGTGGGTGGGTGGGTGGGTAGGTGGGTGGATGGATAGAGGAAAGGATGGATGGATGCATGGATGCATAGTTATATGGATAGATGGGTTGATGGATATAGATGGATGGATGGACGGACGAAGGATAGATGGATGGATGGATGGATGGATGGATGGATGGATAGATGGATGGATGGATAGAGGGAAGGATAGATAGACAGACGGATGGACGGACGGATGGATGGATGGATGGATGGATTGGTGGGGTGGGTGGGTGGATGGATGGATGGATGGATAGACCGACAGACGGATGGATGGATGGATAGGTGGATGGGTGGGTGGGTGGGTGGATGGATGGATGGATAGATGATAGAGATAGATAGATGGATGGATGGATGGATGGATAGAGGGAAGGATAGATAGACAGACGGATGGACGGACAGATGGATGGAGGGATGGATTGGTGGGGTGGGTGGGTGGATGGATGGATGGATGGATAGACCGACAGACGGATGGATGGATGGATGGATAGGTGGGTGGGTGGGGTTGGGTGGGTGGGTGGATGGATAGACAGAGGGAAGGATGGATGGATAGATGATAGAGATAGATGGATGGATGGATGGATAGATAGACAGACAGACAGATGAATGTATGGATAGGTGGATGGATGGATGGGCGGATGGATGGATGGATGGATAGAGAAGGGAGAGAAGGGAGAAGGGATGTATACAAATTTTCTCGCAAAGGAGAAGGGCGGTATACAAATTTAATAAAAGTAAAGTAAAGTAAGAGGGAAGGATGGATAGACATACAGACAGATGGACGGACGGATGGATAGGTGGGTGGATGGATGGATGGATAGACAGAGGGATGGATGGATAGATGATAGAGATAGATAGATAGATAGATAGATGGATGGATGGATGGATGGATGGATGGATAGATGATAGATGGATGGATGGAGGAATGGATAGAGCGAAGGATAGACAGACAGATAGATGGATGGATGGATAGGTGGATGGATGGACGGATGGATGGATTGATGGATGGATAGAGTGAAGGATGGATAGACAGACCGACAGACGGATGGATGGATAGGTGGGTGGGGGGGATGGATGGATGATAGATGGATAGATGGATAGAGGGAGAGGGAGATTATATAAGGTATATATAAGGTATAAAAAACTGGTATTAGAGGAGGACAGGATCAAATTTTGAAAAAAGAAAGAAATTGGGGAAATCTTGCACAAGCTGACGACTCCTTTGTCCTTAATCCCTTTCATCCTGGTTTTCTTTTTAAACTATTATTATTATTATTATTATTATTATTATTATTATTATTATTATTATTATTATTATTATTATTATTATTATTATTATTATTATTATTATTATTGCTATTATTATTATTATTATTATTATTATTATTATTATTATTATTATTATTATTATTATTATTAAAAGCAACCTTGACTGATCTCAGGATGCGAAGCAGGGTTGGCCTTCTTTGATCCTGGGACGGGAGACCACGTGGCGATCCCTAAGGGAGAGGCGAGCTCGGCTGGATCCGTTCCCAGCTGTCAAAGCAGAGGACAGGCAAGTTAAGCCTCCTGGCTTGGCCAGTTCCCGACTGGTTTATTCCCAAAAACAGGAGTGGAGCTCGCGCCACCTGGCTCCACCCCTTTGCCCCCAGGAGGCCCTGCCTGTCTTGGATGAAACCAACCGCCATTCCAGATCCACGTCCCCAACTGGGAAGTCCCAGCCACGTGCCTCAAAGATTCCCCGTGGTTTGCTTCTATCTATCTATCTATCTATCTATCTATCTATCTATCTATCTATCTATCTATCTATCTATCTATCTATCTATCTATCTATCTATCTATCTATCTATCTATCTATCTATCTATCTATCTACCTACCTACCTACCTACCTACCTACCTACCTACCTACCTACCTATCATGTCTCTCTCTCTCCCTCCCTCCCTCCCTCCCTCCCTCTTTCTCTCTCTGTCTATCTATCTATCAATCTCTCATATCTCTCTCTCTCTCTCTCTCTCTCTCTCTCTCTCTCTCTCTCTCTCTCTATCTATCTATCTATCTATCTATCTATAATAATAATAATAATAATAATAATAATAATAATCTTTATTGTCGTTGTAAAAATTACAATGAAATTGGTTTTAACTTCACTGGTGCAAAATTATAACAGAAACAAAAAAGAAAAGAAAAAAGAAAAACTAGCATGTGCATGGAGTGATTGCGGTTGAATTTAAAAGTCTCACAGCCCATGGATAGAAGCTACCTTTAAACCTGTTCGTTCGGCTGGCTATACTTTGATATCTTCTGCCTGATGGTAGAAGGGCAAAGAGATACCAACCAGGGTGTGAATCATCTTTGAGAATCTTCCTTGCTCTGCTAAAGCAGCGAGATCTGGCGATGTTATCCAGTGATGTCAGAGGGCAACCGATGGTTTCTTGTGCCGAATTGATCACTCTCTGTAGTGCCTTCCTCTCCGCAACTGTTACACCAGCATACCACACTGTGATACAATATGTGAGGACACTTTCTATGATGGACCGATAGAAAGAGGTCATCAGCCGTTGTTCCACCTGATTTTTCCGCAGGACTCTAAGGAAATGAAGTCTCTGTTGAGCTTTTCCAATCACCAGAGACGTGTTCTTTTTCCAGGTGAGATCTTGGCTAATAAGCACTCCTAAGAATTTAAAAGAGGAAACCCTCTCCACACAACCCCCATCAATATACAGTGGGGCAGGTTCCTCTCTGTGCCTCCGGAAATCTAGCACCATCTCCTTTGTCTTGCTAGTAGTTAGACTTAAGTTGTTTCTTGAGCACCATGCGGATACCTTCTGGACTTCTTCTCTGTATGCTGATTCGTACCCTCCAGTTATGAGACCCACCACCGTTGTGTCATCTGCAAACTTTATTATGATGTTGGATGGATCAGAGGATATGCAGTCATATGTATACAGTGAGTAGAGGTAGGGGCTGAGCACACAGCCCTGAGGGGAGCCTGTGCTGAGCTTCAGTGTGGAAGCCCTTACTGTTTGTGGACGATCGGTCAGGAAGTCTTTGATCCATTCACAAGTAAGGGGAGGGAAATTCAGGTCAGTCAACTTTTCAATGAGAATGCCTGGTAGGATGGTGTTAAAGGCCGAGCTATAATCTATAAAAAGCATTCTGACATAATTCCCAGATTTCTCAAGGTGGCTCAGTGCGATATGGAGAGCAGTGGTGATGGCATCCCCTGTCGACCTGTTGTTTCTATACGCAAACTGGTGTTGATCAAAACTTGGTGGAAGACAGGACCTGAGGTGTCTATCTATCTAATCTATCTATCTATCTATCTATCTATCTATCTATCTATCTATCTATCTATCTATCTATCTATCTGTCTTCCAATATCTCAGGGGCTGCCCCAAAGAAGAGGGAGTCAAGCTGTTCTCCAAAGCACCTGAAGACAAGATGAGAAGCAATGGATGGAATTTAAGCAAGGAGAGAACATTTCTCTCTCTCTCTCTCTCTCTCTCTCTCTCTCTCTCTCTCTCTCTCTCTCTCTCTCTCTCTCTCTCTCTCTCTCTCTCTCTCTCTCTCTCTCTCTCTCTCTCTCTCTCTCTCTCCTGAGCTTCCCCCCACCCAACCCAATAGGTTCTCTGGGGGCTATTTTTGGGTGCTCCAAGTGCCGGCAGAGGAGGAGGAAATGTTAGTTTCCCCAGGGGGATCGTTTTGCTCCAGAAAAATCCGTGGGACTTATTTTAGCAAGCAGACAAACTTTCTGGGAAGCAATCTCTAATTCTTGCTTTTAAGGACAGGCAGAGCCTGACTGCGTCATTGCATTCCATGGGACTCCAGGCTGCGTGTGTGTGTGTGTGTGTGTGTGTGTTTGCGTGCGTGCCTGGTAATGGCCGAGCTGCAAATCAGGAAATCAACTCTGAACCCCCAACCCCCAGAAGGACGTCTGCAATTTTAAGAGTCTAAAAAGAATCTGGGAAAGGATGGCTGGGTTAACGAATGAGAACAGATTGCAGGTTAGTCTTGGACTCACAACTGTAATTCAGCTTGGAATTACAGTTGTGAGTTGAAAAAGGGAACGAGAGAGAAAGAGAGAGGAAGTGAAAAGGAGAGCGAGAGAAAGAGGGAGGGAGGAAGGAAGAAAAAAGAAAGGAGGAAGAAAGGAAGGAAGGAGAGATGGGGAGGGAGGGAGGGACGGAAGGAAAGAAAGAAAGATAGAAAAAGAAACAAACAATCAGAATAGAGTTGGAAGGGACCTTGGAGGTCTTCTAGTCCAGCCCCCTTGCTCAAGCAGGAGACCCTTACGGAATGACAGAAGAACAAGAGTTGGAAGGGACCTTGGAGGTCTTCTAGCCCAGCCCCCTGCTCAAGCAGGAGACCCTTACGGAATGACAGAATAACAAGAGTTGGAAGGGACCTTGGAGGTCTTCTAGTCCAGCCCTCTGCTCAAGCAGGAGACCCTTACGGAATGACAGAATAACAAGAGTTGGAAGGGACTTCGGAAGTCTTCTAGTCCAGCCCCCTGCTCAAGCAAGAGACCCTTACAGAATTACAGAATAACAAGAGTTGGATGGGATCTTGGAGGTCTTCTAGTCCAGCCCCCTGCTCAAGCAGGAGACCCTATATACAGAATGACAGAATAACAAGAGTTGGAAGGGGCCTTGGAGGTCTTCAGCCCCTGCTCAAGCAGGAGATCCCTACGGAATTACAGAATAACAAGAGTTGGAAGGGACCTTGGAGGTCTTCTAGTCCAGCCACCTGCTCAAGCAAGAGACCCTTACAGAATTACAGAATAACAGCGGAGAAGAGCTCTAAAATTTCAGCGTGCTATGATTGGCCCGAACGAAACCTAAACGGCCTCTAGGGGGCAGCAAATATTCTCTTTCAGGGACCCTAGAGGATGGGTGGAGTATTGCAGTCCAGATCTGGGACTAGGGATGGCAGGATGTGGATCATCCTATGGATTTTGGGTCTTTTTCAAGGATTGGGTGCCCTTTTTTTTGCAATTTTAGGATCTTAACTCGCCTCCTACTTAGCGACGTTATCGCAGGCCGTCCTCAACATACGACCCTCCTCGAACCTTGCAATTACTTTATTGTCATTGTACGCAAATGCACAGTATACACACACAGCGAAATTCACAATCACGGTTGTTAAGTCATGGGGGTTGTATAACCCAGGGGTCTCCAACCTTTGCAACTTTAAGTCTGAAGGACTTCGCCTCCCAGAATTCTCCAGCCAGCAAAGCTCAACAACTCTAACCCAGGGGTCTCCAACCTTTGCAACTTTAAGTCTGAAGGACTTCAGCTCCCAGACTTCTCCAGCCAGCAAAGCTCAACAACTCTAACCCAGGGGTCTCCAACCTTTGCAACTTTAAGTCTGAAGGACTTCGGCTCCCAGAATTCTCCAGCCAGCAAAGCTCAACAACTCTAACCCAGGGGTTTCCAACCATTGCAACTTTAAGTCTGAAGGACTTCAGCTCCCAGACTTCTCCAGCCAGCAAAGCTCAACAACTCTAACCCAGGGGTCTCCAACCTTTGCAACTTTAAGTCTGAAGGACTTCAGCTCCCAGACTTCTCCAGCCAGCAAAGCTCAACAACTCTAACCCAGGGGTCTCCAACCTTTGCAACATTAAGTCTGAAGGACTTCGGCTCCCAGAATTCTCCAGCCAGCAAAGCTCAACAACTCTAACCCAGGGGTCTCCAACCTTTGCAACTTTAAGTCTGAAGGACTTCAGCTCCCAGACTTCTCCAGCCAGCAAAGCTCAACAACTCTAACCCAGGGGTCTCCAACCTTTGCAACTTTAAGTCTGAAGGACTTCAGCTCCCAGAATTCTCCAGCCAGCAAAGCTCAACAACTCTAACCCAGGGGTCTCCAACCTTTGCAACTTTAAATTTGAAGGACTTCGCCTCCCAGAATTCTCCAGCCAGCAAAGCTCAACAACTCTATCTCAGGGGTCTCCAACCTTTGCAACTTTAAGTCTGAAGGACTTCAGCTCCCAGACTTCTCCAGCCAGCAAAGCTCAACAACTCTAACCCAGGGGTCTCCAACCTTTGCAACTTTAAGTCTGAAGGACTTCGGCTCCCAGAATTCTCCAGCCAGCAAAGCTCAACAACTCTAACCCAGGGGTCTCCAACCTTTGCAACTTTAAGTCTGAAGGACTTCAGCTCCCAGACTTCTCCAGCCAGCAAAGCTCAACAACTCTAACCCAGGGGTCTCCAACCTTTGCAACTTTAAGTCTGAAGGACTTCAGCTCCCAGACTTCTCCAGCCAGCAAAGCTCAACAACTCTAACCCAGGGGTCTCCAACCTTTGCAACTTTAAGTCTGAAGGACTTCGGCTCCCAGAATTCTCCAGCCAGCAAAGCTCAACAACTCTAACCCAGGGGTCTCCAACCTTTGCAACTTTAAGTCTGAAGGACTTCAGCTCCCAGACTTCTCCAGCCAGCAAAGCTCAACAACTCTAACCCAGGGGTCTCCAACCTTTGCAACTTTAAGTCTGAAGGACTTCAGCTCCCAGACTTCTCCAGCCAGCAAAGCTCAACAACTCTAACCCAGGGGTCTCCAACCTTTGCAACATTAAGTCTGAAGGACTTCGGCTCCCAGAATTCTCCAGCCAGCAAAGCTCAACAACTCTAACCCAGGGGTCTCCAACCTTTGCAACTTTAAGTCTGAAGGACTTCAGCTCCCAGACTTCTCCAGCCAGCAAAGCTCAACAACTCTAACCCAGGGGTCTCCAACCTTTGCAACTTTAAGTCTGAAGGACTTCAGCTCCCAGACTTCTCCAGCCAGCAAAGCTCAACAACTCTAACCCAGGGGTCTCCAACCTTTGCAACTTTAAGTCTGAAGGACTTCAGCTCCCAGAATTCTCCAGCCAGCAAAGCTCAACAACTCTAACCCAGGGGTCTCCAACCTTTGCAACTTTAAGTCTGAAGGACTTCAGCTCCCAGACTTCTCCAGCCAGCAAAGCTCAACAACTCTAACCCAGGGGTCTCCAACCTTTGCAACTTTAAGTCTGAAGGACTTCAGCTCCCAGAATTCTCCAGCCAGCAAAGCTCAACAACTCTAACCCAGGGGTCTCCAACCTTTGCAACTTTAAATTTGAAGGACTTCGCCTCCCAGAATTCTCCAGCCAGCAAAGCTCAACAACTCTATCTCAGGGGTCTCCAACCTTTGCAACTTTAAGTCTGAAGGACTTCAGCTCCCAGACTTCTCCAGCCAGCAAAGCTCAACAACTCTAACCCAGGGGTCTCCAACCTTTGCAACTTTAAGTCTGAAGGACTTCGGCTCCCAGAATTCTCCAGCCAGCAAAGCTCAACAACTCTAACCCAGGGGTCTCCAACCTTTGCAACTTTAAGTCTGAAGGACTTCAGCTCCCAGACTTCTCCAGCCAGCAAAGCTCAACAACTCTAACCCAGGGGTCTCCAACCTTTGCAACTTTAAGTCTGAAGGACTTCAGCTCCCAGACTTCTCCAGCCAGCAAAGCTCAACAACTCTAACCCAGGGGTCTCCAACCTTTGCAACTTTAAGTCTGAAGGACTTCGGCTCCCAGAATTCTCCAGCCAGCAAAGCTCAACAACTCTAACCCAGGGGTCTCCAACCTTTGCAACTTTAAGTCTGAAGGACTTCAGCTCCCAGACTTCTCCAGCCAGCAAAGCTCAACAACTCTAACCCAGGGGTCTCCAACCTTTGCAACTTTAAGTCTGAAGGACTTCAGCTCCCAGACTTCTCCAGCCAGCAAAGCTCAACAACTCTAACCCAGGGGTCTCCAACCTTTGCAACATTAAGTCTGAAGGACTTCGGCTCCCAGAATTCTCCAGCCAGCAAAGCTCAACAACTCTAACCCAGGGGTCTCCAACCTTTGCAACTTTAAGTCTGAAGGACTTCAGCTCCCAGACTTCTCCAGCCAGCAAAGCTCAACAACTCTAACCCAGGGGTCTCCAACCTTTGCAACTTTAAGTCTGAAGGACTTCAGCTCCCAGAATTCTCCAGCCAGCAAAGCTCAACAACTCTAACCCAGGGGTCTCCAACCTTTGCAACTTTAAATTTGAAGGACTTCGCCTCCCAGAATTCTCCAGCCAGCAAAGCTCAACAACTCTATCTCAGGGGTCTCCAACCTTTGCAACTTTAAGTCTGAAGGACTTCAGCTCCCAGACTTCTCCAGCCAGCAAAGCTCAACAACTCTAACCCAGGGGTCTCCAACCTTTGCAACTTTAAGTCTGAAGGACTTCGGCTCCCAGAATTCTCCAGCCAGCAAAGCTCAACAACTCTAACCCAGGGGTCTCCAACCTTTGCAACTTTAAGTCTGAAGGACTTCAGCTCCCAGACTTCTCCAGCCAGCAAAGCTCAACAACTCTAACCCAGGGGTCTCCAACCTTTGCAACTTTAAGTCTGAAGGACTTCAGCTCCCAGAATTTTCCAGCCAGCAAAGCTCAACAACTCTAACCCAGGGGTCTCCAACCTTTGCAACTTTAAATCTGAAGGACTTCAGCTCCCAGACTTCTCCAGCCAGCAAAGCTCAACAACTCTAACCCAGGGGTCTCCAACCTTTGCAACTTTAAGTCTGAAGGACTTCAGCTCCCAGACTTCTCCAGCCAGCAAAGCTCAACAACTCTAACCCAGGGGTCTCCAACCTTTGCAACTTTAAGTCTGAAGGACTTCAGCTCCCAGAATTTTCCAGCCAGCAAAGCTCAACAACTCTAACCCAGGGGTCTCCAACCTTTGCAACTTTAAATTTGAAGGACTTCGCCTCCCAGAATTCTCCAGCCAGCAAAGCTCAACAACTCTAACCCAGGGGTCTCCAACCTTTGCAACTTTAAATCTGAAGGACTTCAGCTCCCAGACTTCTCCAGCCAGCAAAGCTCAACAACTCTAACCCAGGGGTCTCCAACCTTTGCAACTTTAAGTCTGAAGGACTTCAGCTCCCAGAATTCTCCAGCCAGCAAAGCAAAGCTGGCTGGAGAATTCTGGGAGCTGAAGTCCTTCAGACTTAAAGTTGCAAAGGTTGGAGACCCCTGGTATAACCGATCCACTTTTAACCTTTAGGATCATGGTCATTCAAACTCATTGTTCGATTCCGGCTGATTTTGGCAGAAGCCGCTGCCGGTTTTGGGGGGAAACGGTTGTAAATCAAAGATTGTGTGTCCATGGGGTGTTGCTAATGGCTGGGAGGGTTGTCGGGCATCCGAAATGCGGTCACAGGACGGCAGGGTGGGATGGACGGTGACGTCGGAAGTTTGAAACATTGTCGTAAGTCGAGGACTATCTGTCTTAGTAACAGACTCAGCTTGGCGGATCTTTGGGGAGGTAAATTCGGAGGTGGAAAGACGTAGATAGATTGGCACCCGATCTTCATCAACGCAGTCCTCGTTTTACAACGGTTCGTTTAATGACCGAAGTCATAACGGCACTGACATTTGGGGAGAATATGCATTTCACGCCTGTTCCTTTTAAGATGCCATTCTGCAGTCCTCAATGTAACAACCTCTCCGTTGAATGACTGAAAAAAGTGACTGATGAATGTTTTTCACACTTAACGGCCGTCTGACACCCCCAAAGGATCCAAATTCGGATGTTCTGCTTCACAGTTATGACGGTCGCAATATTCCGGGGTCTTGCGGTCCCCTTCGGCGAACCATCGGACAAGCCAAATCAATGGGAAAGCCCGATTCGCTTAACAACCGTGTTATTGGCTTCACAAATGCAATGATTCGCTTAACAACAGTGGCGAGGAAGTTCGCAAAAGGGGCCAAAATTCACTAAAGTAAAGCCATCTTGCTTAGCAACATAAATTTCAGGCTTAATTGCGGGCGTAAGTTGAAGACTGTCTGCATTTTGCCAATTTTGTGGCCTCTGTTTTCTGATCTGGACTACCTCACAGGGCTGTTAGTAATAACTCTGAATCTTTATGTCCGTTTACAAGCACGGCTGATACATTTGTCCAGTCTCTGGAGAGTTGGGTTTAGTTTTTATTATATTTATTATATGGTTGACTCTGCTCCTGATCAAACAGGCTGTCGCAAGTCCGAGGGGTCCTCAACATACGACCACAATGGGGAGTCTAGAATTAGGAGCTCACATGACCAAAATTGAATTTGAAAGAATGTCTTTTTTTCTTAGGTTCCAGAATACACCAGAGTCAGAAAATGAGGATCTTAAAGATGTTATGGGTACAATGTTAGCAGAATACCTTAAAAGAGATAAGGAGCAACTCTGGTGGGATATGGATCTGGTTTATAGAATTAATTCAGCGCATGCTAGGATGCTTAATGTACCAAGAGAAGTTCATGTTAAATTTCTTAGGAGATCCACAAGGGATGAGATATTGAGGGCCCTACGGGATGAAATCAAGATAAAGAAATAATCATTTTGAAACAAATTCCGAAAAAAATTAGAGAAATAAGAAGGAAGTATTCCTTCTTGTCGAAGAAATTATACAAAAATGGAATTTGGTTCAAGTGGTTATTGCCAGAGGGAATGCTGATCTTCTGGGAGGGGGGTAGAGTAAGAGTTAAAACATTAAGCGAGGCGGAGGCCTTTATTCAAAAACATTCTTCCCTTCTAGGGCAGGGGTCTCCAACCTTTGCAACTTTAAGTCTGAAGGACTTCAACTCCCAGAGTTCTCCAGCCAGCAAAGCTCAACAACTCTAACCCAGGGGTCTCCAACCTTTGCAACTTTAAGTCTGAAGGACTTCAGCTCCCAGAATTCTCCAGCCAGCAAAGCTCAACAACTCTAACCCAGGGGTCTCCAACCTTTGCCACTTTAAGTCTGAAGGACTTCAGCTCCCAGAATTCTCCAGCCAGCAAAGCTCAACAACTCTAACCCAGGGGTCTCCAACCTTTGCAACTTTAAGTCTGAAGGACTTCAGCTCCCAGAATTCTCCAGCCAGCAAAGCTCAACAACTCTAACCCAGGGGTCTCCAACCTTTGCCACTTTAAGTCTGAAGGACTTCAGCTCCCAGAATTCTCCAGCCAGCAAAGCTCAACAACTCTAACCCAGGGGTCTCCAACCTTTGCCACTTTAAGTCTGAAGGACTTCAGCTCCCAGAATTCTCCAGCCAGCAAAGCTCAACAACTCTAACCCAGGGGTCTCCAACCTTTGCCACTTTAAGTCTGAAGGACTTCAGCTCCCAGACTTCTCCAGCCAGCAAAGCTCAACAACTCTAACCCAGGGGTCTCCAACCTTTGCCACTTTAAGTCTGAAGGACTTCAGCTCCCAGAATTCTCCAGCCAGCAAAGCTCAACAACTCTAACCCAGGGGTCTCCAACCTTTGCCACTTTAAGTCTGAAGGACTTCAGCTCCCAGACTTCTCCAGCCAGCAAAGCTCAACAACTCTAACCCAGGGGTCTCCAACCTTTGCAACTTTAAGTCTGAAGGACTTCAGCTCCCAGAATTCTCCAGCCAGCAAAGCTCAACAACTCTAACCCAGGGGTCTCCAACCTTGGAAACTTTAAGTCTGAAGGACGTCAGCTCCCAGAATTCTCCAGCCAGCAAAGCAAAGCTGGCTGGAGAAGGCTGGGAGCTGAAGTCCTTCAGACTTAAAGTTGCAAAGGTTGGAGACCCCTGTTATAGGGAACGAAGATGGGGGAACAAGAGGGGCGATGGCCCCGCCCGACGACGGGGAAGAAGAATCAATATCAAAAGGGGACCCTGAGACACGCACACACATACACATCCCCGGGACTCTGCGACCGTCACAAATATGAGTCGAGGCGTTTCGATCGCGCGACCGTGGGGATGCTGCAACGGTCGTTAAATGTGAAACGCCGGTCGTAAGTCGCTTTTTTTTCAGCGTCCTCTTGAGCGGTCGCTAAAAAGGAATGGTTATAAGTAGGGGATTGCCCTTATCCTTTTGAGAAGCATTCCGTTCTACCCAAATGCTGGATTGGCAGCGTTTAGGAGGGAGAAAATGCCACAAAGCTTGGGGGGATTTCTACTTTTAATAAGATATAATCATATTAAAATGGATTCCTTTCCTGGAAAATGCCTCTATTCGCAGAGCATCTGCCGGTAGATCCAGGAAGAGAAAGGCGCAATCTGCAGGCTGTATTCATTTGCAAATTTATGCTGATTTCAGAGAGTAATGAGGAGGAGGGGAGGGAGGGTCAGCAGTAGTGGGAGGGGGCTTTAAGAGAGGGAGTGGGGCGGGACACGACTTCTGGCTCTCCCCCCTCCCGGCCAGGGCCAGGGCAGGGGTCTCTGCGGGGTGCCTGCCAGGCTCCCCATCAATTCAAAATGGCAATGCGGAGCACAAAAGAAGATATGCTGATTTTCTTATCCCACCCAAAAAATGCTAATTTTTTTTATCTCCAAAAAGACGCCCTTGTCCTATCCTATCCTATCCTATCCTATTCTGTTCTATTCTATTCTATTCTATTCTATTCTTTCATTCTTATTTCTATTCTATTCTATTTTTATTTTATTAATATTCATATTCTAATCTATTCTATTCTTTCGTTCTTAATTCTATTCTATTCATGTTCTATCCTATTCCACTCCACTCCACTCCACTCCACTCCACTCCACTCCACACAATACAATACAATACAATACAATACAATACAATACAATACAATACAATACAATACAATACAATACAATACAATACAATAGCAGAGTTGGAAGGAACCTTGGAGGTCTTCTAGTCCAACTCCCTGCGTGGGCAGGAACCTTATACCATTTCAGACAAATGGCTATCTAACATCTTCTTAAAGACTTCCAGGGTTGGGGCATTCACACCTTCTGGAGGCAAGCTGTTCCAGAGGTTAATTGTTCTCACTGTCAGGAAATTTCTCCTTAGTTCTAAGTTGCTTCTCTCCTTGATTAGTTTCCACCCATTGCTTCTTGTTCTGCCCTCGGGTGCCTTGGAGAATAGTTTGACTGCCTCTTCTTTGTGGTACCCTCTGAGATATCGGAACACTGCTATCATGTCTCCCCTGGTCCTTCTCTTCATCAAACTAGACATACCCAGCAACCGTTCTTCAGATGTTTTCGTCTCCAGTCCTATTCTATTCTATTCTTTCGTTCTTATTTCTATTCTATTCATATTTTATTCATATTCATATTCTATTCTATTCCACTCCTCTCCAATTCTATTCTATTCTTTCATTCTCTATTCTATTCTATTCAAAAAAAATTGATGTGATTTTGAGGTGAGTTTGCTGCAATTCTCCTGCTTGAGCAAGGGGCTGGACTAGAGGACCTCCAATGTCTCTCCCTGCTCTATTCTATTCTATTGAGATGGGTCCTTCGATCTCACCCAACTGACTCTGGGCAGTTTGCAATGTCATGCAGTGAAAAAACTTACAGAGATTCAGGCACGGCAAAAAAAATAAAGCACCCAGCAACGGCAGCCCTGCTAGTAAACACCAGAAGGAGGGAGGGAAATACAACCAATAGGAACAAAACATACGTAAACAAAAATGGAATCAAAAGGGAGAGAGAGAGAGAGAGAATGAGAGAGAGAGAGAGAGAGAGAGAGAGAGAGAGAGAGAGAGAGAGAGAGAGAGAGAGAGAGAGAGAGAGAGAGAGAGAGAGAGAGACTCCATAGATAGATAGATTAGAATTAGGAATATATATCTCAGTATATGCATAATCTTTTATTTATTTATATGTATTTATTCATACGTTTGTCATGTTTATGTAGTGAATATTCGAGGTGTGACCTTTGAAGAGCTGTATGCAATGAAATTTCATTCTAATGTAGGCCGATTAATGTACGTTCAAAGTGACAATTAAGTTACTCCTATTCTATTCTGTTCTGTTCTGTTCCATTCTATTTCCAAACTGTTCTGTTCCATTCTATTTTCTATTTTCTTCTGTTCTATTCCGTTCTATTTTCTATTCAATTCAATTCAATTCAATTCAATTCTATTCTATTCTATTCTATTCTGTTCCATTCTGTTTTCTATTCAATTCAATTCAATTCAATTCTATTCTATACTATTCTGTTCTATTCATACATACATATTCTCTCTATGCCAATTAGTTTACATTTAAAGTGACAATAAAGTTATGATAGAGATGGGTAGATAACTAGCAATGATAGATAGATAGATAGATAGATAGATAGATAGATAGATAGATAGATAGATAGATAGATAGATAGAACATGAGATAGATAGATAGGTAGGATAAGATAATAGATAGATGATAGATAGATTGATAGATTGATAGACATAGATAATATATATATAGAGATAATAGATGATAGAAATGATAGAGATAGATAGATAGATAGATAGATAGATAGATAGATAGATAGAACATGAGATAGATAGATAGGTAGGATAAGATAATAGATAGATGATAGATTGATAGATTGATAGACATAGATAATATATATATATAGAGATAATAGATGATAGAAATGATAGAGATAGATAGATAGATAGATAGATAGATAGATAGATAGATAGATAGATAGATAGATAGATAGATAGATAGACAGATAGATAGATAGATAGATGGATAGATATAATAGACAGATAGATAGATCAAGATAGAAAGATATGAGAGAGAGAGATGAGATGAGAGAGGGAGAGAGATTTTACATACATACATACTAGATAGATAAATTGATGACAGACAGACAGACAGACAGACAGACAGACAGAGATAGATAGATAGATAGATAGATAGATAGATAGATAGATAGATAGATAGATAGATAGATAGATAGATAGATAGATAGATGACAGACAGACAGACAGATAGAATAGGGGTTGCCCAGCCAGGTGCCAAACGTGGTCCTTTCACCCTCCCCCCATTGACCCCCTCTTTTATCCTGCCCTTCTCCCAAGCCAGCTGCTTGCACAGAGCCCCTGGGGCAAAGGGGTGGGGGGGGGGTGAGGTTTGGGGGTGAGGGGTGGGGGAGAACGAAACAAGCCCGGGGTTCTGGGCTAATGCGAAAGCAATTACGATCTGTCTGTTTCCGAGGCAGGTAATTGCGGGGCGGCCAACAGCTGAGGGCCCCCCCCCAACTTCTCTCTTTTGTCTCGCTCTCCAGCCGCCCCTTCCCTCCCTCCCCTCCCCTCCCTCTCACGAGCTGGGAGGCGGCTCTCCTGCGCGAACGCACGCACGCACCGGCAGCCCGGGAGTGGGGGGAAGGCAGGGATGGGGAGGCTGTTGCCATGGCAACCCACGGGGAGGAAGGGGAGGGAGAGAAATGCGTGATGGGGAGGACCGTAGAAGAAGCAGATGCAGGAAAATCCATCTGGCTCCCCCCGAGGGTGCAGGCAGCCGGCAAGGCGCTATCTCTCTCAGCCTGGACCGGAGGCAACTTTTGGTCCAACGGGCTCCAGATGGAGACGAGAGGATGGAGCCAGTGGGGTGGAAAAAAACCTCAGAGCATCCTTTATTTTTATTTTTTTTAGCTTTGGTCCTTTCCCCCTGCAGATCTCTTCTACTTCGCCTGAAATATTTGCATCCAGTTTTGGTCACCACGATGTAGAAAAGACGTGGAGACTCTGGAAAGAGGGCAGAGAAGAGCAAGAAAGAGGATTGAGGGAAAGGAGGCTAAAACCTATGAAGAACGGTTGCAGGAACTAGATAGGTCTAGTTTAATGAGAAGAAGGAAGGACCAGGGGAGACATGATAGCAGCCTTCCGATATCTCAGGGGTTGCCCCAAAGAAGAGGGAGTCAAGCTATTCTCCAAGGCACCCGAGGGCAGAACAAGAAGCAATGGGGGGAAACTAATCAAGGAGAGAACATATATAACTCTATCTATCTATCTATCTATCTATCTATCTATCTATCTATCTATCTATCTATCTATCTATCTATCTATCTATCTATCATCTATATCTATCTATCTATCATCTATCTATCTATCTATCTATCTATCTATCTATCTATCTATCTATCATCTATATCTATCTATCTATCATCTATCTATCTATCATCTATATCTATCTATCTATCTATCTATCTATCTATCTATCTATCTATCTATCTATCTATCTATCTATCTATCTATCTATCTATCTATCTATCTATCTATCAGTCTTCCAATATCTCAGGGGTTGCCCCAAAGAAGAGGGAGTCAAGCTATTCTTCAAAGCACCAGAAGGGAAGGACAAGAAGCAATGGGTGGAAACTAATCAAGGAGAGAAGCAACTTAGAACTATGATTAGGGGAGTGGAGGCTAAAACACATGAAGAACAGTTGCAGGAACTGGGTAGGTCTAGTCTAATGAAAAGAAGGACCAGGGGAGACATGATAGAAGTCTTCCAATATCTCAGAGGCTGCCACAAAGAAGAGGGAGTCAAGCTGTTCTCCAAGGCACCGGAGGGCAGAACAAGAAGCAATGGGTGGAAACTAATCAAGGAGAGAAGCAACTTAGAACTGAGGAGAAATTTCCTGACAGTGAGAACAATTAACCAGTGGAACTACTTGCCTCCAGAAGTTGTGAATGCCCCAACACTGCAAGTCTTCAAGAAGTGGAACCAGTGGAACAGCTTGCCACCAGAAATCATGGGTGTTCCCTTACTGGAGGTTTTTAATAAGAGACTGGGCAACTGCTTGTTGGAGATGGTATATAGGTTCTCCTGCTTGAGCAGGGGGCTGGACTAGAAGACCTCTAAGATCCCTTCCAGCTCTATTCCATTCCCATTCCCATTCCCAATCCTATTCCTACCCTACCCTACTCTACTCTACTCTACTCTACTCTACTCTACTCTACTCTACTCTACTCTACTCTACTCTACTCTACTCTACTCTACTCTACTCTACTCTACTTTATTCTCCAAAGCACCAGAAGGCAGAAGAAGAAGCAAGGGGAGAGAGAAGCAACTTAGATCTAAGGAGAGATTTCCTGACAGTGAGAACAATTAATCAGTGGAACAGAAGTTGCCTCCAGAAGTTGTGAATGCCCCAACACTGCAAGTCTTCAAGAAGATGTTGGATAGCCATTTGTCTGAAACGGTATAGGGCTTCCTGCCTAGGCAGGGGGTTGGACTAGATGACCTCCAAGGTCCTTTCCAACTCTGCTATTGTATTGTATTGAAATAGAAGGAGGGAGGGAGAAGAGAGGGAGGGAGGGAGGAAGAGAGAAAGAAAGAAAGAAAGAAAGAAAGAAAGAAAGAAAGAAAGAAAGAAAGAAGTCTTTAAGAGGATGTTGGATAGCCATTTGTCTGAAACGGTATAGGGCTTCCTGCCTAGGCAGGGGGTTGGACTAGATGACCTCCAAGGTCCTTTCCAACTGTGCTATTGTATTGTATTGAAATAGAAGGAGGGAGGGAGAAGAGAGGGAGGGAGGGAGGAAGAGAGAAAGAAAGAAAGAAAGAGAGAAAGAAAGAAAGAAAGAAAGAAAGAAAGAAAGAAAGAAAGAAAGAAAGAAAGAAAGAAAGAAAGAAAGAAAGAAGTCTTTAAGAGGATGTTGGATAGCCATTTGTCTGAAATGGTATAGGGCTTCCTGCCTAGGCAGGGGGTTGGACTAGATGACCTCCAAGGTCCTTTCCAACTCTGCTATTGTATTGTATTGAAATAGAAGGAGGGGGGGAGAAGAGAGGGAGGGAGGGAGGAAGAGAGAAAGAAAGAAAGAGAGAGAGAAAGAAAGAAAGAAAGAAAGAAAGAAAGAAAGAAAGAAAGAAAGAAGTCTTTAAGAGGATGTTGGATAGCCATTTGTCTGAAATGGTATAGGGCTTTCTGCCTAGGCAGGGGGTTGGACTAGACCTCCAAGGTCCCTTCCAACTCTGCTATTGTATTGTATTGAAATAAAAGGAGGGAGGGAGAAGAGAGGGAGGGATGGAGAAGGGAAGGAAGGAAAGAAGGAAGGAAGGAAAAGAAAGAAAGAAAGAAAGAAAGAAAGTAGGAAGGAAAGAAAGAAAGAAAGAAAGAAAGAAAGAAAGAAAGAAAGAAAGAAAGAAAGAAAGAAAGAAAGAAAGAAGTCTTTAAGAGGATGTTGGATAGCCATTTGTCTGAAACGGTATTGCATTTCCTGCCTAGGCTGGGGGTTGGACTAGAAGACCTCTAAGGTCCCTTCCAACTGTGCTATTGTATTGTATTGAAATAGAAGCTGGGAGGGAGAAGAGATGGAGGGATGGAGAAGGGAAGGAAGGAAGGAAAAGGAAGGGAGGGAGGAAGAGAGAAAGAAAGAAAAAGAAAGAGAAAGAAAGAAAGAAAGAAAGAAAGAAAGAAAGAAAGAAAGAAAGAAAGAAAGAAAGAAAGAAAGAAAGAAGTCTTTAAGAGGATGTTGGATAGCCATTTGTCTGAAACGGTATAGGGGGTTGGACTAGAAGACCTCCGAGGTCCCTTCCAGCCCTGTTATTCTATGACTTTGTTAACCCGTAAACCCAGGTCAGCAGAGCAGACTTAATACACTTTTGCCGTGCTAAGACCGTCTGCAGCAGAATCTCAGTGACGAAGAAAACTTTTCCGTGTTATTTTAAGCCTTTTGCATTTCCGGATGATTAAAACGGGTTGCCGGGCAGAGGACTTGGAATCTGCAGCCTCGGCAAAACGCCTGTCCAAGCCTGCCTTCAGCAAAAAAAAACAGCTGGGCCCTTCAGAAACAATTAATCACGGCTTTTCCTAGGAGGCGTCTCCGAAATTATCTGTACTCCTCCTTATCTGGCCTAGAATTCTGGGATTTCCTGAGCAACAACTCCACTGGCCACAATGCCAAGTCAGTCATGATCGGCCAATGAAGCCGGGGCTCAATATAGTTGCATATAAACCCATAAGACACACACACATCACATTAAAAAAAACAGAAATACCATATAAAATGCACCAGGGAGTCTATGAGGACCCTCATTTTTCATGGTGCTTTGGTTAAAAATTTGAAGCTCTCCTTGTTTGCAGATGGGCTTATTTGCAAAGTATTTATGAGAAAGTAGAACCCAGTTTTGAGGGGAAAGGGGGGGAGGGAGGGAGGGAGGGAGAGAGGAAGAAAGATCAGGAAGGAAAGAATGAAAGAAAGGATAGAGAGATAGAGGGAGGGAGGGAGGGAGGAAGGAAGGAAGGGAGAGGAAGGAAAGAAGAATAGGTAGAAAGAAAGAATGAAAGAAAGAGGGAGGAAGAAAGAATGCATGAAAGAAAGGAGGGAAGGAAGAATCGGTAGAAAAAAAGGAAGAGGGAGGAAGGAGGGAGGGAGGGAAGAATAGGTAGAATGAAAGAAACAGGAAGGAAGGAAGAATAGGTGGAAAGAAGGAAAGAGGAGGGAAGGAAGAAGGGTAGAAAGAAAGAAAGAGGGAGGGAAGAAGGAAGGGAGGGAAGAATAGGTAGAATGAAAGAAAGAATGAAAGAAAGAGGGAGGAAGAAAGAATGCATGAAAGAAAGGAAGGAAGG
Source organism: Rhabdophis nuchalis (assembly GCA_039707465.1). NCBI lineage: Eukaryota > Metazoa > Chordata > Lepidosauria > Squamata > Natricidae > Rhabdophis > Rhabdophis nuchalis. The sequence continues at coordinate 4,625,621 of CM077644.1, read as the reverse complement.
AAGAATCGGTAGAAAGAAAGAGGAAGGAAGGAAGGAGGGAGGGAAGAATAGGTAGAATGAAAGAAACAGGAAGGAAGGAAGAATAAGTGGAAAGAAGGAAAGAGAATGAAAGAAACAGGAAGGAAGAATAGATGGAAAGAAGGAAAGAAAGGAGGGAACAAAGATTAGGTAGAAAGAAAAAAAGAAAGAAAGAAAGAGGGAGGGAGGGAGGGAAGGAGGAAGGAAGAATAGATAGAAAAAAAGAAAGAATGAAAGAAAGAAGGAGGAAGAAAGAATGCATGAAAGAAAGGAGGGAAGAATCGGTAGAAAGAAAGAAAGAGGAATGAAGGAGGGAGGGAGGAAAGAATAGGTAGAATGAAAGAAACAGGAAGGAAGGAATAGGTGGAAAGAAGGAAAGAAAAGAAAGAAAGAAAGAAAGAAAGAAAGGGAAGGAGGAAGGGAGGGAAGAATAGAAAGAAAGAAAGAAAGGAAGGAAGGAAGGAAGGAAGGAAGGAAGGAGGAAGAGAACGGGGAAGGGAGGGAAGAATAGATAGATAGATAGAAAGAAAGAAAGAAAGAAAGAAAGAAAGAGGAAGGAAGGAAGGAAGGAAGGAAAGAAAGAAGGAAGAATGGGTATAAAGAAAGAAAGAATGAATGGAATGAAGGAGGAAAAATAGGTAGAAAGAAAGAATGAAAGAAAAAAGAGGAAGGAGGGAGGGAGGGAAGAATAAGAAAGAAAGAAAGAGACGAAGAAAAAAAGAAAGAGAAAGAAAGAAAGAAAGAAAGAAAGAAAGAAAGAAAGAAAGAAAGAAAAGAAGCTTTTGCTTCAGGCAGGCAGTTAGGCAGGATCACACATTGCAAGGACACCCCCCCCCCTCTTTAACCCTCATTGGGGGGGGGGGGCTACAGGACCGGAAGCTCCTTTTCAAAGGGTGCCAAATGTTGACAGGTTTCATCTGATGGGAATTCAGAAAACCAGGCGCAGTTTGCCCTGGACCTGGCCTCTGGCGCCACCTAGAGGCGGATATTCCCATGGCAACTCTTTAATTTCCTTTTTAAGGTTATTCATTATATATAAATAAAATAAATAATACATAAAATAATTTATTATTATTTACACCACAACCTATTTGAGGGGAGCAAAGGATCATGGGCATTCCCTAACTACTTTCTCTCAATATCCGCCCCTTTAAGACACTTGTGGACTTCAACTCCCAGAATTCCCCACGTTGGGCTGGGGAACTCTGGGAGTTGAAGTCTACAAGTCTTAAAGCGGCCAAGTTTGGGAACCTCTGTATCTAAATTAAGTGTTGATTAATGGAGACAGAATGGGGCAGTGGCCTAAAGGTGGCGCTCTCGCCTCACAATCAGGAGGTCTGTGAGTTCAATCCTAGGTAGAGGCAGATATTATTCTCTCTGGACACAATGAGAATATATCTGCTGAGCGAAAACTCCGCATTGGTGACAGGAAAAGCATCCGGCCATCAAAACTCTCTGCTTGCTCCATTCAGTTGCTCAGACTCCACTGTGATGCAAGGCATTATGGGGTCATTAAATTCTTCTAGTCCAACCCCCTGCTTAGGCAGGAAGCCCTATACTGTTTCAGACAAATGTTGGAGAGAAAGAAAGAAAGAAAGAAAGAAAGAAAGAAAGAAAGAAAGAAAGAAAGAAAGAAAGAAAGAAAGAAAGAAAGAAAGAAGTCTTTAAGAGGATGTTGGATAGCCATTTGTCTGAAGTGGTGCAGGGTTTCCTGCCTAGGCAGGGGGTTGGACTAGAAGACCTCCAAGATCCCTTCCAACTCTGCTATTGTATTGTATTGAAATAGAAGGAGGGAGGAAGAGAGGGAGGAAGGAAGGAAGATAAAAGAAAGAAGGAAAGAAAGAAAGAAAGAAAGAAAGAGAAAGAAAGAAAGAGAAAGAAAGAAATAAGTCTTTAAGAAGATGTTGGATACCCATTTGTCTGAAATGGTATACGGTTCCTGCCTAGGCAGGGGGTTGGACTAGAAGACCTCCAAGGTCCCTTCCAACTCTGCTATTGTATTGTATTGTAAACGATGCTGATATTATGGAGATTAATGGGGATGGATCTCTTTTAACGAGGCCCCCTCTGATGATCCAGTCTTTGCCCAGCTGTGTGAATCATCTTATGGCCAGAGGTCACTAAGAAAGTTTCCGGCCGTAGGGCAGAGTTAACTATGGGGGCCTAGAGAGTTTAGCAGAGTCCAGATGCTACCCAGGCTGGCAGGTGCCAATCTGATCTCTTTTGGTCCCTCTCTCTCCAAACGCCCCTGAAGACTTCTCTACACAAGGGGTCCCCAACCTTTGCAACTTTAAGTCTGAAGGACTTCAGCTCTCAGAATTCTCCAGCCAGCAAAGCTGAAGTCCTTCAGACTTAAAGTTGCAAAGGTTGGAGACCCCTGGGTTAGAGTTGTTGAGCTTTGCTGGCTGGAGAAGTCTGGGAGCTGAAGTCCTTCAGACTTTAAAGTTGCAAAGGTTGGGGACCCCTGCTCTTCACCAAGAACAGAGGGAAAGCAAAGTCTTTCGAGGGAGGATTTACGCTCACCGACCTTCTCTGGCTTGGAGAGCTGCCAGGCTGAGATCTGCAAAACCTGGCCAGGAGTCTCGGAGAGTCATCAACCAATGAAGCGAACGAATGGTCCCCTGCAAATTCCACTCCCCGGGCAAATTCCACTCCCTCTTTTATTTCCTCTGGGAGGGACCATTCATCGTCCACCTGTCCACCTTCCTCCCAAGTCGACCCCTGTTCTGTAGCTCTTCCCTTCCTGTCCGGCCGCTCTGCACATGGGCACCCTGGGAACAGGCTCCAGCTGTTCCTCTGCCTCACTGATGTCCGACTCCGAAGGCAGCTGATCACTGTCGGACGGCTCTGGCCCCTTCTCTGCTTCCCACACAGAGCCCTCCTCAGAGCCTTCCCCAGACTCCAGGACTGGCCCATCTTCCTCCCCAACCTCTCTCTGCCCGTTCCGATGGCCACTGGCAGGCCACAACAAAACCATGCCACATCCAACCCCCCGGAGTCCATTTTCGTGCCAACTCAGATGCGTTAAAGAAACACAACTCACCAGGGAATGTAAAGAAGGTAACGCCACGCTCGGAGGTGAACATTTATTTACACATCCGTGTGTCAAGTGCTATACAGAATAGAACATCCAGGATGAGTAATATGGGTCAACCGTTTTGGAAAGGGATATTGGTCACGGTCACAAACGTTCCACAAGGTGGCGCCCGTGTATCTCCGCTAGCCCATGTGGCTGGGGACGATGGGAGCGGAAGATGGAATTAGCGGTGGGCGAAACTTGGAGAAAATGGCCATGAGGTCTTGGGTTCTCCTTCAAGATGGTTTGTTTAAGGTTGCAAATTTCACCAATGTCTTCTGCTTTTAGAAGACTGAAGCAGTTAAAGCAGGGGTGTCCAAACTTGGGAACTTTAAGATGGGTGGACTTCAACTCCCAGAATTCCCCAGCCGGCCAGCCTTCTGGGAGTTGAAGTCCACCAGTTTTAAAGTTCCCAAGTTTGGCCGGCTGGGGAATTCTGGGAGTTGAAGTCCACCCGTCTTAAAGTTCCCAAGTTTGGCCGGCTGGAGAATTCTGGGAGTTGAAGTCCACCCGTCTTAAAGTTCCCAAGTTTGGCCGGCTGGAGAATTCTGGGAGTTGAAGTCCACCCGTCTTAAAGTTCCCAAGTTTGGCCAGCTGGAGAATTCTGGGAGTTGAAGTCCACCAGTCTTAAAGTTCCCAAGTTTGGCCGGCTGGGGAATTCTGGGAGTTGAAGTCCACCCGTCTTAAAGTTCCCAAGTTTGGCCGGCTGGAGAATTCTGGGAGTTGAAGTCCCCCAGTCTTAAAGTTCCCAAGTTTGGCCGGCTGGGGAATTCTGGGAGTTGAAGTCCACCCATCCTAAAGTTCCCAAGTTTGCCTGGCTAGGGAATTCTGGGAGTTGAAGTCCCCCAGTCTTAAAGTTCCCAAGTTTGGCCGGCTGGGGAATTCTGGGAGTTGAAGTCCACCCATCCTAAAGTTCCCAAGTTTGCCTGGCTAGGGAATTCTGGGAGTTGAAGTCCCCCAGTCTTAAAGTTCCCAAGTTTGGCCGGCTGGGGAATTCTGGGAGTTGAAGTCCACCCGTCTTAAAGTTCCCAAGTTTGGCCGGCTGGGGAATTCTGGGAGTTGAAGTCCACCCGTCTTAAAGTTCCCAAGCTTGGACACCCCTGAGTTTAAAGGAAGGAAGAGAGGGGAAAAGTCCTACCTTGTCTGTCTGTTGTACACAATTTGGCTCCCATCAGGCATTTGGAAATAAAATATAAGTTGGGGAGGGTCACACAATAGTTGAAGAGACTCTAAGACCCCCTTTTTTTAAGAAACAGAAGTCTCTGGGTTTCATGCCAGGAGTGTTTGGAGAAGTCCACTATTTTACAAAATCAGAGTTTAGTGAAAAGCTGAAGGTGGTTTATCCATGGTTTAAGGCCGCATTTCTCAATCTTGGCAACTCTTCAGTTTGGGTGAACTTCAACTCCCAGAATTCCACAGGCGGCATGCCTGGCTGAGGAATTCTGGGAGCGGATGTCCACAGAGAGGCAGTCCTGGACTTACAACCCTTTGTTTAGTGACTGTTCGGGGTTTAGAATGGCACTGAAAAAGAAGTGACTTATGGCCATTTTTCACACTTGGCAGCGTCGGTCATGGCCACCGGATCCAAATTCAGGCACTTTTTGTTTTCTGCCCACCCAATACTGACAAGGCAAGTAACAGAACCGTCTAGCATGGATGTGATTACCTAGTTGGGCCAGGAAATGTCTGCAGGTAAAGCAACAAAGATCCCACAGTCCTCCTCCTCCTCCATGCCTCATTTTCCTTTTGCTTCTCTCCATAAACCCTACTCTCTTCCAGTGATGATGATGTTACCTAGTTGGGTCATGAAATGTCTGGAAGAAAAGCACTAAGCTCAGAGATCTTACAGTCCAACTCCTCCTCCTCCTCCTCCTCCTCTTCTCCTTTTCCTCCTCTTCCTCCCTCCTTTTTTCTCTTCCTCCTCCACCTCTATCCTCTTTCTCTTTCTTTCTTTCTTTCTTTCTTTCTTTCTTTCTTTCTTTCTTTCTTTCTTCTTCTCACCTCCTCCCTTCTTCTTCCTCTTCCTTCTCCACCTCTTTCTTTCTTTCTTTCTTTCTTTCTTTCTTTCTTTCTTTCTTTCTTTCTTTCTATCTTTCTTTCTTTCCTTTCTTTCTTTCTTTCCTTCCTTCCTTCCTTTCTTTCTTTCTTTCTTTCTTTCTTTCTTTCTTTCTTTCTTTCTCTTCCTCCTCCTCCCTTCTCCTTCCTCTTCCTTCTCCACCTCTATCCTCTTCCTTCCTTCCTTCCTTTCTTTCTTTCCTTCCTTCTCTTCCTCCTCCTCCCTCCTCCTCCCTCTTCCTTCTCCACCTCTATCCTCTTTCTTTCTTTCTTTCATTCTTTCTTTCTTTCCCTTCTTCTTCTCCTCCTCCTCTCCCCTTCTCCTTCTTCCTTCTTCAACTCTATCCTTTCTTTCTTTCTTTCTTTCTTTCTTTCTTTCTTTCTTTCTTTCTTTCTTTCTTTCTTTCTCTATCCTCCTCCTCCTCCCTCCTCCTTCCTCTTCCTTCTCCACCTCTATCCTTTCTTTCTTTCTTTCTTTCTCTTTTTCTTCTTTCTTTCCCTTCTCCTCCTCCTCCTCCTCTCCCCTTCTCCTTCTTCCTCCTTCACCTCTATCCTTTCTTTCTTTCTTTCTTTCTTTCTCTTTCTTTCTTTCTTTTTTCCCTTCCTCCTCCTCCTCCTCCTCCTCTCCCCCCCACTTCTCCTTCCTCCTCCTTCCTCCTCCATGCCTCCTCTTCCTTCTGCTCCACTCCACGAACCGCACCCCCTTTTCAGCACTGATGTTGTTACCTAGTTTGGCCAAAAAACAACAACAACCCAAAACCATCTTGAGGAAAGCAGCCAAGCTCAGAGGGCACCCAAGAGCCCACAGCCTTCCTCCTCCTCCTCTTCCTCCTCTTTTCCTTTCCCTTCTGCTCCACTGCACAAACCTCCCCCTGGGCAATGAAGCCTCTGCCAGGAAACCAAGCCCACAGAGCCCCAAGGACCCCATGCTAAACCAAAGCCACTTCATTGAAATCCTTAAACCATGTGTGTGGGGGGGGTCAAAGCCAAGGCCCGGCGGTGGGGGTGCCAGATCCGGCCTGCGGGGTGCTTAGATCTATCCCATGGGGCTGCCCCGGGTATAGCCAAGAACCAGCCTGTTGTGCCTCTTGCTAGCAAAAACGCAGCACAGCAGGACTGGGCGGGGGGCGACCCCCCCCCCCGATCTGTTTTCGCTGGCAGACGGTTGCAAGAAGCCGCTGCAGCCGAAAACGCTGTTCAGGAGCCCGTTTTCACTGGCAGAAACACTGGGGGCCACCACCCTAACCCTAACCCCCCCCCTGACATGAGTGACGTGGAGCTATCCACGCCCAACTGGCCATACCCCCCCTGCCCCCCCCAATGCGGTCCTCAATGAAATCGAGCTTCACCCCCCTGCCTTAGATCCCTTTAACTGACCAAGGGCTGAATTGCTATAATAATAATAATAATAATAATAATAATAATAATAATAATAATAATAATAATAATAATAATAATAATAATAATAATAATAATAATATAATATTATGTGTGTGTGTGTGTGTGTGTGTGTTAAGTTTTTGAGCTGATCAATAAATAAATAAGTCAGGGAGACTAGGATAGATCTATTTCTGCGGGACTAGGATAGATCTGCGGGATCGGATTCTGCCCCATACATCCTCCCGGCCGATTCGCTCCCACAGAGAGGGACTTCTCCGGGTGCTGTCCACTAGACTTTGTCAGCAGGCGACGCCCAGGGGAAGGGCCTTCTCTGTGGCGGGCCCAGCCCTCTGGAACGACCTTCCGCCCGACATTAGAACAACTACGGACCTCCGCTCCTTCCGTCAGAAATTAAAAACTCATTTTTTCTGCTTGGCCGGCCTAGGTTAGTCTCTACCCAGGGGTTAGGGATTGTTAATTTTAAATGGGAATTTTAGTGCAGGGATAGTTAAATTTAATTTGTTTTTAGTGTATTTATGTATATTTTTTATGCTGTTTTAATTTTCTCCCTGTACACCGCTCCGAGTCCCTTAGGGGAGAGGACGCGGTTATACAAATAAATATTCGTATTCGTATTCGTATTTCGAGCTTTTTAGCTCTCATCGGCTAGCCAGACCCTTACTGGGATTTGAACCGGGGATGTATTATTACATGCCAGGCAGGAGCCTTAGCCATTAGGCCACCATGTTCTCTTCCTGATCAGCTGAGACAGGAGGATAAGTATATGCTTGTGTCACACCACCCTGTTAAGCCCCAATTAAGGGAGGAAGCCTACTGCTCTCCTTTTCTGCCTTTCGCTCATCACCAGAGACCATGCAGACAGAAAGCCATGAGTTCCGTTGTGTAATTTTTTTTTATATGTGTGTTACGTTTTTGAGCTGATCAATAAGTCAGGGAGACTAGTATAGATCTATTTCGAGCTTTTTAGCTCTCATCGGCTCGCCAGACCCTTCCTGGGATTCGAACCGGGGCTGTATTACATTGCTAGGCAGGAGCCTTAGCCATTAGGCCACCAGGTTCTCTTCCTGATCAGCTGAGACAGGAGGATAAGTATATGCTTGTGTCACAACACCCTGTTAAGCCCCAATTAAGCGAGGGAGTTCAAATCCCAGTAAGGGTATGGCTAGCTGATGAGAGCTAAATAACTCGAAATAGATCTATACTAGTCTCCTTTATTTATTTATTGATCAGCTCAAAAACCTAACACACCTGTTAAAAAAAAAGTACACAACGGAACTCATGGCTTTCTGTCTAGATGGTCTCTGGTGATGAGCCGAAAGGCAGAAAAGGAAAGCTGTAGGCTTCCTCCCTTAATTGGGGCTTAACAGGGTGACGCAAGCATGCCCAAAGGTTACTCGCGCCTTTGTGCCTTGCCCCCATGGCTTGCAATGTACGCCGGCTTCAAACCTTGTCCTAAGCCACGATGGGGTTGCCCTAAACCACGATGGGGGTGGGCTCTTCCTCCCTAGCTGCACTCAAGTAAGGTTTGCAGGTCGAGAAGCCGGTTCCGGGCAGCAGGGGGCGCTCAAACCACAGAAAACCCCATGGTGGGGTGTGAACTAAATTCCAGACTGCATGCCTAGGAAGCCTATAGAATGTGTGACCTTCTCAGGCAAGGTAATGTTTGTGTTATTTTAATATGTCCCATACTTTCCCAAAATACTGTATATAATACGTAGGTCTTATGCAGAATGACAAGAACACTTTGGCAATGTAAGAAAAGAAAGTCACAAAGAGGGTAAGGATTAGGGTTCAGATGAAGGTTAGGATTAGGGTTAAAAATTAAGGGTTAGGGTTAGGAGTTAGGAAGGGTTAGGGTTAGGATTAAGGTTAGGTTTAGGATTGGGATTAGGGTTAAGGTTATGATTAAGGATAAAGGTTAGGGTTAGGAGTTAGGAATGGTTAGGTTTAGGATTAAAATTAGGTTTAGGATCGGGATTAGGGTTGGGGTTGGGATTAGAGTTAAGGTTATGATTAAGGTTAAGGGTTAGGGTTAAGAGTTAGGAAGGGTTAGATTTAGAAGTAAGGTTAGGATTGGGATTAGGGTTAGGGTTAAAAGTTAAGGGTTAGGGTTAACACAGGAAGTGTCAGGTTTAGGATTAAGGTTAGGATTAGGGTTAGGATTAACAGTAAGGTTAAACGGTTAAAGTTAGGGTCAGGGTCAAAGATTAAGGTTAGGATTAAAGTTAGGATTAGGATTAGGGTTAGGATTAACGTTTAGATTTAGGATCGGGTTAGGGTTAGGGTTAGGAGTTAGGAAGGGTTAGGATTAAGGTTAGAGGTTAAGGTTAGAGTCAGGGTTAAAAGTTAAGGGTTAGGGTTAGGATTAAGGTTAGGATTAGGGTTAGGGATAGGATTAAGGGGTAAGGTTAAGAGTTAGGTTAAAGTTAAGGTTAGGGTTAAGAGTTAGCAAGGGTTTAGGGTTAGTTTTAAGATTAGGGTTAGGGTTAATGCTTACAGTTATGGTTAGAAAGGGTTAGGGATAGGGTTATGGTTAAGGTTAAGGTTAAGGTTTAAGATTAGTCCAAAAGGTTAGGATTAAAAATTATGGATTAGGGTTAAGAGTTAGAAAGGATCAGGGTTAAAATTAGGGTTAGGGTCAAGGGTTACAATCAGGGGTGAAATCCAGCAGGTTCTGTAGAACCGGTAGCGGAAATTCTGAGTAGTTCGGAGAACCGGCAAATGCCACCTCTGGCTGGCCACGCCCCCATCTATTCTCTGCCTCCTGAGTCTCAGGGAATGGGGATTTTGCAGTATCCTTCCCCTGCCACGCCCACCAGGCCACGCCCGCAGAACCGGTAGTAAAAAAAATGGAATTTCACCACGGGTTACAATTATGATTAGAGTTAGGGTTAAAATTAGGGTTAGGGTTAGGGCTAGGGTTATCTTCAAGACCGCCTCCTGCTACCAAACACCTCCCACCGACCAGTCCGCTCCCACAGAGAGGGCCTCCTCAGGGTGCCGTCGGCCAGACAATGCCGGCCGGCGACCCCCAGGGGGAGAGCCTTCTCTGTGGCAGCCCCTGCCCTCTGGAATGACCTACCCCCTGACCTACGGACAAACACGGACCTGCGCCAGTTCCGTCGGGCCTTAAAGACCTATCTGTTTTGTGTGGCCGGCCTGGCGTAGTTTTTAAAATTGCTTTAGTTTTTAAATTGGTTTTACGAAGGGTTTTTTAACTGGATTTAGATCAGGCCAATCCATTTAATATATTTTTAATTGTATTTTAATTGGATCTTATTGTTCTTATTATTGCCTGTACATCGCCCTGAGTCCCGCAAGGGCGGTCCAAAAATTTAATAAATCTAAATCTAGGGTTACCCTTACCCTTACCCTAACCCTAACCCTTGATTGCAAAGACGTATACAAAAAGGAGATGGTGAGTTCGATCCTACGTAGAGGCAGATGTAGGGTCTCCTGCCTGGGCAGGGGGTTGGATTAGATGACCTGCAAGGTCCCTTCCAACTCTTGTTAATCTGTTACTCCTTCCTCCCTCCCTCCCTCCCTCCCTTCCTCCTTCCTTCCTTCCTTCCTTCCTTCCTTCCTTCCTTCCTTCCTTCCTTCCTTCCTTCCTTCCTTCCTTCCCCCCCTCCTTGATAGAGGCAGATATAGGGGTCTCCTGCCTGGGCAGGGGGTTGGACTAGATGACCTGCAAGGCCCCTTCCAACTCTGTTAATCTGTTACTCCTTCCTTCCTTCCTTCCTTCCTTCCTATCTCCCTCCCTCCCTCCCTCCCTCCCTCCCTCCCTCGGTACAGGCAGATGTAGGGTCTCTTGCCTGGGCAGGGGGTTGGACTAGATACCTGCAAGGTCCCTTCCAACTCTTGTTAATCTGTTACTCTTTCCTTCCTTCCTTCCTTCCTTCCTTCCTTCCTTCCTTCCTTCCTTCCTTCCTTCCTTCCTTCCTTCCTTCCTTCCTTCCTTCCTTCCTTCGTAGAGGCAGATGTAGGGTCTCCTGCCTGGGCAGGGGGTTGGACTAGATGACCTGCAAGGCCCCTTCCAACTCTGTTAATCTGCTAATTAGGAAACAAAACACAGGATTTCCTTCGACAAAATAACAAGGGGAAAAAGACCACTCTTGGCTGTAACCAGGAAGGCTAGATAGACATTTCAGCAGGCGTGTTTTATATTTTGCATTTTTGCCTTTGGCCATTGCATGGAGTACCTAGGAAAGGCGTAAAATATTAAGCGTTTCATACTTCGATATTCCCATCGTTGGCGTTCTATAGATTTCCTCGGCTTTCTAGGACTGGGATGGCGAACCTATGGCACGCGTGCCACCTCTGTGGGCACACACACTGTTGCCAGCTGCTCTTCATGGGCACCGGAGCAGCAGAAAAAGGCATGAAAATGGCCCCCCCAAACAGCCAAGAACCAAGTCATTTTTGTGCTGTTTTCTAGACCATTTTCAGGCTGTTTTCTAGACCATTTTCAGGCTGTTTTCAGGGCGTTATGGGGGCCCAAATAACAGCCTGAAAACAGCCCCCCAAATGCCCCCAAAACAGGCATGTCTTCCCCAGCCAGCTGGCCTTTGGGTTTCATGCAGGCACATACATTCTGGCACATACATTCGCCATCAGTGTTTTAGGACAGGGGTCTCCAACCTTTGCAACTTTAAGTCTGAAGGACTTCAGCTCTCAGACTTCTCCAGCCAGCTTTACTGGGAGCTGAAGTCCTTCAGACTTAAAGTTGCAAAGGTTGGAGACCCCTGGGTTAGAGTTGTTGAGCTTTGCTGGCTGGAGAAGTCTGGGAGCTGAAGTCCTTCAGACTTAAAGTTGCAAAGGTTGGAGACCCCTGGGTTAGAGTTGTTGAGCTTTGCTGGCTGGAGAAGTCTGGGAGCTGAAGTCCTTCAGACTTAAAGTTGCAAAGGTTGGAGACCCCTGGGTTAGAGTTGTTGAGCTTTGCTGGCTGGAGAATTCTGGGAGCTGAAGTCCTTCAGACTTAAAGTTGCAAAGGTTGGAGACCCCTGGGTTAGAGTTGTTGAGCTTTGCTGGCTGGAGAATTCTGGGAGCTAAAGTCCTTCAGACTTAAAGTTGCAAAGGTTGGAGACCCCTGTTCTAGGACATGCTTAATTTTACACATTGATGGGAACATATACATTATCCATCTTGGCCGGCTGTTAGAAACAGATGTGACTTTCTAGATATATATATATATATTTCTTTTTGGTTGGGCTAAAGCAAGTGTTTCTCGCAGGCCACCTCTGCCAAGGTCTAAATTACATGAGTCACTTTTGATGAATTTGGAAGATTACGCTGCTATCTTCTCTTCCTTATGAGGCGCGGGAAACTTCCGCAAACTTCTTCGCTGATTTGAAATGTCATTTCCTGCTTGCCTGCTGGGGAGGTCCCCACCCTGGTGCCCAGCAACATGGGCCCTGAAGTTCAATCTTGTCCTCCCATGCTAATTGGAGAGAGACCCAAGCTAGAGCTTGGGAGAAGTGTCCTGAGAGGGAGGACGGTGAGCCGGTGGAACTGCTGGCCTCCAGAAGCTGTGGGTGGTCCATCATTGCAGGTTTTAAAGGAGAGAATGGACTGCCGGAATTGTGTAGGGTCTCCTGCTTGAGCAGGAGGGGGTTGGACTAGAAGACCTCCAAGGTCCCTTCCGACTTTCTCGTTATTCCGAGCAAGCTGGCTCGGAGGTAGAGCGTCCTGGTTGGGTCTCGTCACGCCCCTTCGCGGCCGCTGGAAGGCCTGATCATCATCCGGGTGGCTTTTAAGGAGTATCCTGGGCCTTGGAAGTAATGCCAGCGGACTCCGTTCAGTTTCCGGATATTGTGGCGAGCTGGATAATAAATACCGTTGAGGTTGGATTGGCCGCAGGCGTCAAACCACCAACCTGTTTGATGGAAGGGTTGGAGAAGGTCAGTCATGGATCGCATACCTACACCATGATTACATCTGGCCTCCCGAAGTTGTGAATGCCCCAACACTGGAAGTTTTAAAGAAGATGTTGGATAACCATTTGTCTGAAACGGTATAGCGTTTTCACCCTAGGCAGGGGGTTGGACTAGAAGACCTCCACGACCCCTTCCAACTCTGCTATTCTCTTCTCTTCTATTTTCTATTCTATTCCATTCCGTTCCATTCCATTCCATATTTCTATTCTATTCTATTCCATATCTCTATTCTATTCTATTCTATTCTATTCTATTCTATTCTATTCTATTCTATTCTATTCTATTCTATTCTATTCTATTCCATTCCATTTCTATTCTATTCTATTCCATATCTCTATTCTATTCTATTCTATTCTATTCCATATCTCTATTCTATTCTATTCTATTCCATATCTCTATTCTATTCTATTCTATTCTCTATTCTATTTTATTCTCTATTCTATTTTCTATTCTATTCTATTCTCTGTTCTATTTTTATTTTATTCTCTATTCTATTTTCTATTCTATTCTCTATTCTTTTCTATTCCATTCTATATTTTCTATTGTATTCTATTCTATTCTATTTTCTATTCTATTTTCTATTCCATTCCATTCCATATTTTCTATTCTATTCCATTCCATTCCATTCCATTCCATAATTTGTATTCTATTCTATTCTATTCCATATCTATTCTATTCTACTCTATTCTATTCTATTCTATTCTCTATTCTATTCTATTCTCTATTCTATTTTCTATTCTATTCTATTCTCTGTTCTATTTTTTATTTTATTCTCTATTCTATTTTCTATTCTATTCTCTATTCTTTTCTATTCCATTCTATATTTTCTATTCTATACTATTCTATTCTATTCCATTCCATTCCATTCCATATCTATTCTATTCTATTCTATTCCATTCCATTCCATATCTCTATTCTATTCTATTCTATTACATATCTCTATTCTATTCTATTCTATTCTATATCTCTATTCTATTCCATTCCATTCCATATCTCTATGCTATTCTATTCTATTCTATTCTATTCTATTCTATTCTATTCTATTCTCTATTCAATTCTATTTTCTATTCTATTCTATTCTATTCTCTATTCTATTTTCTATTCTATTCTATTCTATTCTATTCTATATTCTATTCTATTCTCTATTCTCTATTCTCTATTCTCTATTCTATTTTCTATTCTATTCTCTATTCTATTCTATTCTCTATTCTATTTTCTATTCTATTCTATTCTCTATTCTTTTCTATTCCATTCTATATTTTCTATTGTATTCTATTTTCTATTCTATTTTCTATTCTATTTTCTATTCTATTTTCTATTCCATTCCATTCCATATTTTCTATTCTATTCTATTCTATTCCATTCCATTCCATTCCATTCTTCAAAGCACCTGAAGACGGGATAAGAAGCAACAGATTGAACGTTGGCTGTCTTTTGGTTGTATGTTGAGGACTTCCAGTACAGGTAGTACTGTTACCTGTAGCAGTGCTACCTGTACTGATGGCTAACATGTCGTAAAATGGGATGAAACTCACTGAACAAAGAGGAACAGAAATGTTGGGCTCGAGGGCTGCCTGCATTCTCTCCGGGGCGATTCCTCCCCTCCCCGCCCCCCTCTTCGGAGCCTGCTTACCGCCAGAGAGCATCTGGGCACATTTGCACATGCAGTTGTCGTTATCGGAGTCCCAGGTGCTGAAGGACGTTCCCTGGAAGGGCAGTGCACTCTGGAGACCGGCCGAGCCCTTGTAGCCTCTCAGAGCGAGCCTGCAACAAGGCAACGGGAGAGTTAGGATTAAAACAGTTGTTGAGGCGGAAGCCTTTTTTAAGAAACATTCCTCAGTCCTGGGGGAAGATTCAGGGGGGACGGTGGAGGCCACGGCCCCGCCCGCTGGGGGCCAGGAAGGAGAAAAAGAAGATACAATTGCCAAGAGATTTAGATCAAAAAATGACTTTGCTTGTTTTTTTATTAATATACTATAACCTTGTTATCTGGATGTTTGTATATGACTGCCAGCATAGAATTGAGAATTTAGGATGTATGTACTTATTTTCATCTCGTAGTACTTCTGAAAAATGTCTTTCTTAATGTTTTATTGTGAAGCCCTGGAAGGGCCAATGATCCCGACACAAAAGTTCTCAAAATGTTTCTGTATCCCTTACCCTATCCTTTTGGGAAATTGTAAAAACCCAATAAAACTTTTTCAATATAAACAAGGCAACGGGGGCTCAGATAGGTAGGTAGGTAGGTAGGTAGGTAGGTAGGTAGGTAGGTAGGTAGGTAGATATGAAGGAAGGAAGGATGATAGATAGATAGATAGATAGATAGATAGATAGATAGATAGATAGATAGATAGGTAGGTAGGTAGGTAGGTAGGTAGGTAGGTAGGTAGGTAGGTAGGTAGGTAGGTAGGTAGGTAGGAAGGTAGGAAGGTAGGTAGGTAGGTAGGTAGGTAGGTAGATATGAAGGAAGGAAGGATGATAGATAGATAGATAGATAGATAGATAGATAGATAGGTAGGTAGGTAGGTAGGTAGGTAGGTAGGTAGGTAGGTAGGTAGGTAGGTAGGTAGGTAGGTAGGTAGGTAGGAAGGTAGGTAGGTAGGTAGGTAGGTAGGAAGGAAGGAAGCAAGGAAGCAAGGAAGATAGAGATAGAGATAGATAGATAAATGATAGATAGATAGACAGATAGATGATAGATAGATAGATAGATAGATAGATAGATAGATAGATAGATAGATAGGTGCTAGACAGACAGACAGATAGCAATGGCACTTACATACCACTTCAAAGTACTTTCCATCCCTCTCTAAGCGGTTTACAGAGTCAGCCTCTTGCCCCCCCTCCCAAAAAAAAAAGCCTGTGTCCACCTGGAGCCTGGTGAGATTCGAACTGCCGAATTGCAGGCAGCCGGCAGGCAGCGGGAGTCACCTGCAGTACCGCGCTCTGACCACTGGGGCCCCTGTGGCGCTCAAAGATGAGATCTGCCTCGTTTGCAGCCTTTGAGGCTGATGCTCCCTCTGCCATCCCGAATGTTCCCTGTGCACCGCCCCGAGTCCCCATGGGGGGAGAGGGGGCGGTCTATAAATTTAATAAAATAAAATCAATAAAAATAATTCCCACCAGGAGAAGAAGCTCACCTGTAACGCTGGCGCTCGCCTGCCAGCCGGACTTTGTCATACTGGGCATAAGCGTGGTTGCCTTCCCAGTCCCGAAGCTCCACCCGCAGTGCAGAGGCAGCCTGGCTGGACAGGAGATGGATGGCCTCGTTCCCCAGCCAGTATTCTCCAGCTGCAACTCCGAAGCCCTTGGGGGGGAGGGGGGAGGAACACAGGCAGGGTCGAAGGGAAGGAAGGAAGGAAGGAAAGGAGGGAGGGAGGAATAAACAGGAGAGAGGGAGGGAAAGTAGGGAAGGAAGCAAGAAAGGGGAGAGAAGGAGGGAAGAAAGAAGGGGAGAGAGGGAAGCGAAGGAGGGAAGCAGAGAGGGAAGGAGGGAGGGAGGAATTCTAATTCTAATCTTATTTTTATTCTATTCCGTTCTATTCTATTCCTGATTCTGATTCTATTCTATTGGAATTTGAATTCTTAATTCTAATCTTATTCTCATTCTTATTCTTATTCCATTCCATTCCAATTCTATTCTAATTCTGATTCTATTCTATTCTAATTCTAATTTTATTCTATTGGAATTTGAATTCTTAATTCTAACCTTATTCTCATTCTTATTCTTATTCCATTCCATTCCAATTCTATTCTAATTCTGATTCTATTCTATTCTAATTCTAATTTTATTCTATTGGAATTTGAATTCTTAATTCTAACCTTATTCTCATTCTTATTCTTATTCCATTCCATTCCAATTCTATTCTAATTCTGATTCTATTCTATTCTAATTCTAATTTTATTCTATTGGAATTTGAATTCTTAATTCTAACCTTATTCTCATTCTTATTCTTATTCCATTCCATTCCAATTCTATTCTAATTCTGATTCTATTCTATTCTAATTCTAATTTTATTCTATTGGAATTTGAATTCTTAATTCTAACCTTATTCTCATTCTTATTCTTATTCCATTCCATTCCAATTCTATTCTAATTCTGATTCTATTCTATTCTAATTCTAATTTTATTCTATTGGAATTTGAATTCTTAATTCTAACCTTATTCTCATTCTTATTCTTATTCCATTCCATTCCAATTCTATTCTAATTCTGATTCTATTCTATTCTAATTCTAATTTTATTCTATTGGAATTTGAATTCTTAATTCTAACCTTATTCTCATTCTTATTCTTATTCCATTCCATTCCAATTCTATTCTAATTCTGATTCTATTCTAATTCTAATTTTATTCTATTGGAATTTGAATTCTTAATTCTAATCTTATTATTCTATTCTAATTCTAATTCTTACTATTCTAATTCTAATTCTATTCTTAATCTACTCTATTCCTAATTCTAATTCTATTCTATTCGAATTTGAATTCTTAATTCTAACCTTATTCTTATTCTATTCTAATTCTATTCTAATTCTGATTCTATTCTAATTCTATTCTATTCGAATTTGAATTAATTCTAACCTTATTCTTATTCTAATACTATTCTAATTCTAATTCTATTCTTATTCTATTCTATTCCTAATTCTATTCTATTCGAATTTGAATTCTTAATTCTAATCTTATTCTTATTCTATTCTATTCTATTCTAATTCTAATTCTTAATTCTAATCTTATTTTTATTCTATTCTATTCTAATTCTAATCTTATTCTTGTTCTATTCTATTCTAATTCTAATCTTATTCTAATTCTATTCTTATTCTATTCTAATTCTAATTCTAATTCTAATTCTAATTCTATTTCCTATTTCCTATTTCCTATTTTCTATTTCTATTCCATCCCATCCCATCCCTATCCTAGCCACATCTGGACTTAGCTATGATAACTGGAAAACCCCAGCAGCAAACCTGCTTATATTCTTTCCAGGTTTTTTGGAAGCTAACGCTGCCGTTGATCCGGCGTTGAATGACCGTCCAGCCTCCTCCATCGGTTTCCATGTCGCAAAAGGCCTGGAATGGTAGAAAGAAGAAGCGATAAAGGGAGAGAAGGAAGCAAGGCAAGAAGAAATCACCAGCTTGAAATGTATAGAGTGGTCAACAGGACCTTTGACCGATTGTTGGAAAGAAGGACAGGTCAGCCTGGAAAAGGTTGATCTATGTCAGTGTTTCCCAACCTTACGCATTTTAAGAGATGTGGACTTCAACTCCCAGAATACCCCTGCCAGATGGCTAAGGTAGCGAAGTTTAGTTTAGTTTAGTTTAGTTTAGTTTAGTTTAGTTTAGTTTAGTTTAGTTTAGTTTAGTTTAGTTTAGTTTATTTGAGCACTGCGGCCACCGGGGCCCTGGATCGGGTTGCACCCTTGCGGCCTCTCCTGCGGCGCCGAGTCACCCAGGCTCCTTGGTTTACTGAGGAGCTGAGGGCAATGAAATGCCGCAAGAGATGCCTAGAGAGGAGATGGAGATCCACACGCTCTGAGCCAGCCGTGGGCAGCAGCTGCCAAAAAAGCCAACACAGTTCTAGGCTGCATAAACAGAGGGTTAGAATCTAGATCACGTGAAGTGTTAATGCCACTGTATAGTGCCTTGGTAAGGCCACACTTGGAATACTGCATACAGTTTTGGTCGCCACGATGTAGAAAAGACGTGGAGACTCTGGAAAGAGTGCAGAGAAGAACAACCAAGATGATTAGGGGACTGGAGGCTAAAACATATGAAGAACGGTTGCAGGAGCTGGGTATGTCTAGTTTGATGAAGAGAAGGACCAGGGGAGACATGATAGCAGTGTTCCGATATCTCAGAGGGTGCCACAAAGAAGAGAGAGTCAAACTATTCTCCAAGGCACCTGGGGGCAGGACAAGAAGCAATGGGTGGAAACTAATCAAGGAGAGAAGCAACTTAAGAACTAAGGAGAAACTTCCTGACAGTCAGAACAATTAACCTCTGGAACAGCTTGCCTCCAGAAGTTGTGAATGCCCCAACCCTGGAAGTCTTTAAAAAGATATTAGATAGCCATTTGTCTGAAATGGTATAAGGTTCCTGCCCACGCAGGGGGTTGGACTAGAAGACCTGCAAGGTCCCTTCCAACTCTGCTATTGTACTGTATTGTATTGTATTGTATTGTATTGTATTGTATTGTATTGTATTGTATTGTATTGTATTGTATTGTATTGTATTGTATTGTATTGTATTGTATTGTATTGAATCCGACCGAACACAGGTGAGAGCCCATTTGAGGACTTATCTTGTGGCGATAAGAGTGGCCAAACGGTCCTACTGTGCCACTCTTATCGCATCCGCAGATAACCGCACTGCCACCCTGTTTGGGGTGACCTGCTCCCTACTTCAACAGAGGCCGCGGGAAGCCCCTCTGCAGGGACGAGCAGAGGAATTTGGAGAATATCTGCAGGATAAAATCACTCAGATTCGAAGCGAGTTGGCCTCCACCGAAAGTAGTCTGGAGGGGACGTCCGAGGCGGGTCTTGAGACACCATTCTGGGAGGAGTTTGACTCTGTTACTTCCGAAGATATGGACAGGTTACGTGGGCGACTGAGAGCTACCACATGTTTATTGGACCCGTGTCCCTCCTGGCTTGTACTGGCATCCTGGGAAGTGACACGAGGCTGGCTCCAGGAAGTAGTGAATGCTTCTTTGAGTGAGGGGATCTTGCCTGCCGTCTTGAAAGAGGCGGTGGTGAGACCCCTCCACAAGAAGCCTTCCCTGGACCCAGCATTGTTAGTAAATTATCGTCCGGTCTCCAACCTTCACTTTCTGGCGACTGTTGTGGTGGCACAACAGTTTCCCCGTCACCTGGAGGAGATTGATTATCTGGACCCGCGCCAGTCCGGCTTTCGGCCCGGACACAGCACTGAGACGGCATTGGTCGCGTTGGTGGATGATCTCTGGAGGGCCAGAGATGGGGGTTGTTCCTCCATCCTGGTCCTATTAGACCTCTCGGCGGCTTTTGATACCATCGACCATTGTATCCTATTGCATCGGCTGAAGGGGTTGGGGGTGAGGGGCACCGTTTTACGGTGGTTCTCCTCCTAACTCTCCGGTCGATTGCAATTTGTGTTGGCAGGAGGGCAGAGGTCGGCCCCAAGACCCCTCACATGTGGGGTGCCTCAGGGGTCGGTCCTCTCGCCGCTCCTGTTCAACACATATATGAAGCCGCTGGGCGAGATCATCCGTGGTTTTGGGGTAGAGTACTATCTCTACGCTGATGATACGCAGCTGTATATATCTACCCCGAACCACCCCAACGATGCCGTCGAAGTGATGGAAGCCATGCGGATCTGGATGGGAAGGTACAGACTCAGACTCAACCCGTCCAAGATCGAGTGGCTGTGGCTTCCGGCGTCCCGGTACAACCAGTTCATTCCATCACTGGCCATAGGGGGGGAACATCTAGCCCCTGTGGATGGGGCACGCAATCTGGGCGTCCTCCTAGATACCTGGCTGTCCATGGAAGATCAAGTGACGGCCGTGGCCAGGGGGGCGTTCTACCAGGTTCGCCTGGTACACCAGTTGCGTCCCCTATTGGACCGGGATGCCCTTCGCACGGTCACTCATGCCCTTGTGACATCCCGCCTAGACTACTGAATGCTCTCTACATGGGGGTGCCAGAATGCGGCCGCGTGGGCAATTTTGGGTGCCCCTAGGCATTCCCACGTAACACCTCTCCTGCGCGAGCTGCACTGGCTGCCTGTGGTCTTTCGGGTGCGCTTCAAGGTGCTGACCACCATCTTTAAAGCGCTCCATGGCACAGGACCTAGCTATCTGCGAGATCGCATCCTACCCCATACATCCCTTCGACCGATTCGCTCCCACAGAGAGGGACTTCTCTGGGTGCCGTCCACTAGGCAATGGTAGCGGGCAACGCCCAGGGGAAGGGCCGCCTCTGTGGCGGGCCCAGCTCTATGGAACGACCTACCCCCCAACCTCAGAACGACTACGGACCTCCGCACCTTCTGTCAAAAGCTCAAGACCCATCTCTTTCAGCAGGTCGGCCTGGCCTAACCTACCTCCAGCCTTTTTAGTCGGAATATATAAATCGTTTTAATTGGCTTTTTAAGGGGTTTAGTTTTTAGGATTTTAGGTTTTTTAGCGCAGGGATAAATTGTTTAATCTGATTTTATATATTTATTGTGTATTTATGTTTGTACGTTTTTAAATTCCCCTGTGCACCGCCCTGAGTCCCTTCGGGGAGAGGGAGCGGTCTATAAATTACATTTATTATTATTATTTATATACCGCCCTTCTCCCTTTTGGGGCTCAGGGCAGTGTATAGCCACAATAAAATAAACGGTACAAAATCTAAAACAATATGTTAAAAAGATATTAAATAAATGGCCTACATTTTAAGACCCCATACTAAAATCACTATAAAATCCCTTTAAAAACTACCTTTAAAAACTACGACAGAGAAATACTGGTCTATGTGGTTGCTATGTGGTTACATCTCAAGTACACTGGACAACCATTTGACAGGGATGGTATCAGGTCTCCTGCGTTGAGCAGAAAGTTGGACTAGAAGATTTCCAAGGTCCCTACCAGCTCTATGATTCCATGTTTCTATGATTCTACAATTTTATGATTCTATATTTCTATGCCAGCATTGACCTGATGGCATTCGATCATCCATCTATCCATCCATCTATCCATCCCAACTCAACCCAACCCAACCCAACCCAACCAACCCAGCCCAGTCCAACCCAACCAAGCCCAACTCAACTCAACCAGCCAACCAACTAATCAACCAACCCAACCAACCCAACTCAACTCAACCAACCAACCCAAACCAACCCAACCAACCCAAACCAACCAAACAACCCAACCCAAACCAACCCAAACAACCCAAACAACCAACCAACCAACCAACTAATCAACCAACCCAACCAACCCAACCAACCAACCCAACCAACCCAACTCAACCAACCAATCAACTAATCAACCAACCCAACCAACCCAACTTAACTCAAACAAACAACCAACCCAACCCAAACAACCCAAACAACCAACCCAAACAACCAACCCAACCCAAACAACCAACCCAACCCAATTTACCAACCAACTGGCCCAACCCAACCCACCAACCTAACCCAACCAACTAACCAACCCAACCAATGAACAAACCAACCACCTCAACCAAATCAAATCCAGCCATCCAATCAATCCAACCTAGCCCAACTAACCAACCAACCAGATTCATCTAATCTTTGGGGCAACTGACCTTTTTGGGTTCAGTCAGATTGTTAATGTGGAGGGTATAAACCCCACTGAGGTTGAATCCAGATTGAAGGATGTCCATGCAGTCGTGGAAGAGCCGGTCTTCTTTTTTCAGAAGAACTGTTGAGGGCAAAAACATGCTCTCTGCAGATTTTTGTATCGAAGGAGCAGAGCATCCATTTTATTGAAATTAAAAGATGAGATTATTTTGGGGGGGGGGAGAAGGTTTTGGAACTACTCTGAAGTGGATTATCAATTTAATAAAACCATCTCTTTCTTTGGACGTCCAAGAAGGTACCTTTTCCTTCGGAGACTAAGGAGACTAAATTCTGGACCGATTCCAGGAGCTGCAGCTGCTGCTGCTGAAGGAGGCTGGCGTTACTGCTGGCGACGTGAAGGGACTTCTCCAGACCTTCGATGGTGTTGCTCTGGTGGCTCACCAGCTGCTGGAGCTGGTCCTTCTCGGTCCGAATGTCCTCCAGCTCCTTCAAGTGCTTCGTTTCCATCTGACGGACTCGGGTTTCTAAGATGCTGCAGAGACAGGAAGATGGTCACACCAAGAACTGAGAATGACAAGTCCAAGGGTCTCCAAAGCAGCATGGCTGACTGAGGAATTCTGGGAGTTGAAGTCCACAAGCCTTGAAGTTGCCAAGTTTGGAGACCCCTGGTCTAGTCTAATGAAGAGAAGGACTAGGGGACTGGAGGCTCAAACATACGAAGAACGGTTGGAGGAACTGGGTAGGTCTAGTTTAATAAAAAGAAGGACCAGGGGAGACATGGTAGAAGTCTTCCAATATCTCAGAGGCTGCAGCAAAGAAGAGGGAGTCAAGCTATTCTCCAAAGCACCTGAGGGCAGGACAAGAAGCAATGGGTGGAAACTAATCAAGGAGAGAAGCAACTTAGAACTGAGGAGAAATTTCCTGGCCCTCAGGACAATTACTCAGTGGAACAACTTGCCTCCAAAAGTTGTGAGTACTCTAACAGTGGAAGTTTTAAAGAAGAGGTTGGACAACAATTTGACCAGGAGGGTGTAAGGCTCCTGTCTTGAGCAAAGGACTGGACTAGAAGATCTCCAAGGTCCCTTCCAATTCTTATTCTGTATCCCCATTGACAATGACGACCAGTGGAATTACTGCAGTTCTATCATTATATCTATCTATCTATCTATCTATCTATCTATCTATCTATCTATCTATCTATCTATCTATCTATCATCTATCCATCCATCCATCCATCTCCATCTTCTATCAAACACTGATTTTAGAAGTGAGACGTTATTTTTTTTTTTAAAAAAAATGTTCTATTCCTATCCCATCCCATCCCATCCCCTATCCCCTCTTCTCTTCTATTTCCATTTTATTCTTTCTTTCTATTTCTATTCTTTCCATATTCTATTCTATTCTATTTTATTCTATCCCTATTCTATTCTATTTCTATTTCTATTCTTTCTTTCTATTTCTATTCTTTCCATTTTCTATTCTATTCTATTCTTTCCATATTCTATTCTATTCTATTCTTTCCATTTTCTATTCTATTCTATTCTATTCTTTCCATTTTCTATTCTATTCTATTCTATCCCTATTCTATTCTATTTCTATTTCTATTCTATTTCTTTCTATTTCTATTCTTTCCATTTTCTTTTCTTTTCTTTTCTATTCTATTCTATTCTATTCTTTCCATTTTCTATTCTATTCTGTTCTATTCTATTCTGTTTTTATTCTCTATTCTATTCTGTTCTACTCTGTTTTAATTCTATCTATTCTGTTCTGTTTCTATTCTATTCTATTCTATTCTGTTCTTTCCATATTCTATCCTATCCTATCCTATCCTATCCTATCCTATCCTATTCTGTTTTTATTCTCTATTCTGTTCTGTTCTAGCATGTTCTTTTCTACACACACAAACACGCGCGCTCTCTCTCTCTCTCTCTTTGTGTGTACATATCAGTGTATACGTACCTAAATATCTATATTTGTATGTACGTATACTTGTGGAGACACTTGGGACTGAGTTGGCAATAACTTTCCACGCTTCAATCCCTTCCTGTTTTGGCGAACGGTTCCAGCGTGGCTAAGATCGCAGCCCATGCCGGCCAGCTGGCTCCAGGACCACAGTCCTTGGGAGGAGGAGAAGATTGTCGTTCTCCAGGGCCAGCACGATCTTGGCTTGTTCCACAAGACCCTCTGCCTGTGCCAGGAAGATATTTTGGAAAGCCGCTGGATGGGGTGTGTGTGGGGAACCTTCTTTCGCCAAGAGAGGGGAAAGGCCAGCCGTGGACGCCAAGGTCTCTGGCCAGGGTCATGTCATTGGGCCGAGAATTCGAACACACACACCCTTTATTTTTCATTTTTGCAGCCTTTATTTTCATTTCCTTAAACAAACAACCCCCCTGCTTGCACAGGCCCCCTTTCCAAAGCCGGAACGAACTGCTGGGTGTGGATCCAAATGCCAGTTTCCTCCTCGGACCGCTTGGAGTGGCTCAAGGCTTCTCCCGTGGATCACAGCCCCAAAGGATTCGTTTCCGAGGGAAGGAAGGAAGGAAGGAAGGAAGGAAGGAAGGAAGGAAGGAAGGAAGGAAGGAAGGGGATTGGCGGGAACGGGAGCTCACCAAAGCATCACAGGCGACCGTTCACACAGGAAAAGCTAACCGGGTTTGTTTACAAACAGACCAGCCAGGTTCGGGCAATATGCTAAGTTTGGCCAGGTTAAACAGGATGGTTGAGAACATTGTAGAAGAGAGCATCTCTGTCTGCCGGCCTGCCTGCCTGTCTGTCTGTCTGTCTATCCGGCTGTCTTTCGGGTGCGCTTCAAGGTGTTAGTTACTATCTTTAAAGCGCTCCATGGCACGGGACCTAGTTATCTGCGGGATTGAATCCAGCCCCATACATCCCTGCGGCCGATTCGCTCCCACAGAGAGGGACTTCTCCGGGTGCCGTCCACTAGGCTATGCCAGCGGGCGATGCCCAGGGGAAGGACCTTCTCTGTGGCGGGCCCAGCCCTCTGGAACGACCTTCCCCCCGAAATTAGAACAACTACGGACCTCCGCTCCTTCCGTCAAAAATTGAAAACACATTTCTTCTGCTTGGCCGGCCTAGGTTAGTCTTCCGTCTTTAGTTGGGTTTTAGGGGATTGTAGCGTAATTTTAATAGGGGATTTTAGCGCAGGGATAATTTTGTTTAATTCTTATTTTATCTATTTACCTATTTATGTATTTTATAGTAGTATTTTTAATTTCCCTGTGCACCGCTTCGAGTCCCTTTGGGGAGAGGAGGCGGTTTATAAATTTATTATTATTATTATTATTATTATTATTATTATTATTATTATTATTATTATTATTATTATTATTATTATTATTATTATTATCCATCCGTCTGTCTTTGTGGATCTATCATTATCTATCTATCTATCTATCTATCTATCTATCTATCTATCTATCTATCTATCTATCTATCTATCTATCTATCTATTTTCCATCCATCTATCCATCCTTCTTTCTATGTCTGTCTGTCTGTCTGTCTGTCTGTCTGTCTAATAATAATAATAATAATTTAATTTTATATCCCACTCTCTCTCCCCAAGGGGACTCGAGGCGGGGCACAGGCAATTAAAAATACAAATAAGACCACAGACAAAATACAAAATACAAAATTAAAAATGGATTAAATTGATCCTGCACTAAAACCCATAAACTAAACTAAAAATTACCCCTAAAACCCCTAACCTAAAAAGAGACTACCCAAGGCCGGCCAGGCGAAAAAAGTGTGTCTTTAATTTTAAGCGGAAGGAGCGGAGGTCCGTGGTTGTCCTGATATCGGGGGGAAGGTCGTTCCAGAGGGCTGGGCCCGCCACAGAGAAGGCCCTTCCCCTGGGCGTCGCCCTCCTGACAAAGTCTAGTGGACGGCACCCGGAGAAGTCCCTCTCTGTGGGAGCGAATCGGCCGTGAGGATGTATGGGGCAGGATCCGATCCCGCAGATAGCTAGGTCCCGAGCCATGGAGCGCTTTGAAGATGGTAATTAACACCCTGAAGCGCACCCGGAAGACGACAGGTAGCCAGTGCAGCTCGCGCAAGAGCGGTGTTACGTGGGCAAACCTAGAGGTGCCCATAATTGCTCGCGCGGCTGCGTTCTGGACCAACTGAAGCCTCCGGGTACACCTCAAGGGGAGCCCCATGTAGAGAGAGTTGCAATAATCCAGTCGGGATGTCACGAGAGCATGAGTGACTGTGCGAAGGGCGTCCCGATCCAATAGGGGGTGCAACTGGCGTACCAGGCGAACCTGGTAAAACGCCCTCCTGGCCACGGCTGTCACTTGATCTTCCATGGACAGCCGGGTATCCAGGAGGACACCCAAGTTGCGCGCCCCATCCACAGGGGCAAGATGTTCGCCCCCTATGGCCAGCGATGGAGTCAGCTGGTTGAATCGGGCAGCCGGAAACCACAGCCACTCGGTCTTGGTCGGGTTGAGCCTGAGTCCGTTACTTCCCATCCAGATCCGCACGGCTTCCAGGCACTGGCACATCACCGCTACGGCATCGTTGGGGTGGTTTGGGGTAGATATATACAGCTGAGTATCATCAGCGTAGAGATGATACTCTACCCCAAAACCACGGATGATCTCGCCCAGCGGCTTCATGTATGTGTTGAACAGGAGAGGCGAGAGGACCGACCCCTGAGGCACCCCACATGTGAGGGGTCTCGGGGTCGACCTCTGCTCTCCTGTCAACACAAATTGCGATCGGCCAGAGAGGTAGGAGGAGAACCACCGCAAAACGGTGCCTCCCACCCCCAACCCCCCCAGCCGATGCAATAGGATACCATGGTCGATGGTATCGAAAGCCGCCGAGAGGTCTAATAGGACCAGGATGGAGGAACAACCCCCATCTCTGGCCCTCCAGAGATCATCGACCAACGCGACCAATGCCGTCTCGGTGCTATGCCCGGGCCGAAAGCCGGACTGGCGCGGGTCTAGATAATCAATTTCCTCCAGGTGACGGGGAAACTGTTGTGCCACCACACTCTCAACAACCTTCGCCAGGAAGGGAAGGTTGGAGACTGGACGATAGTTGGTTAATAAAGCTGGATCCAAAGAGGGCTTCTTGAGGAGGGGCCTCACCATGGCCTCTTTTAGGGAGGCAGGCAAGGAACCCTCACTTAAGGATGCGTTGACAACCTCTTGGAGCCAGCCTCGTGTCACCTCCCAGGATGCCAGTACAAGCCAGGAGGGACACGGGTCCAATAAACATGTGGTGGCTCGCAGTCGCCCACGTAA
This sequence comes from Rhabdophis nuchalis, assembly GCA_039707465.1. NCBI lineage: Eukaryota > Metazoa > Chordata > Lepidosauria > Squamata > Natricidae > Rhabdophis > Rhabdophis nuchalis. Next base: position 4,598,586 of record CM077644.1, on the reverse strand, counting down.
CCTGTCCATATCCTCGGAAGCAACGGAGTCAAACTCCTCCCAAACAAGATCCCCCTCGTGGCAATCCACTGGACCAGCAATGGGGGCTAACTCATTCTGTATCTGAGCGATTTTCTCCTGCAGATAAGACACAAATTCCTCTGCTCTACCCTGTAAGGGGGCTTCCCGCACCCTCTGTTGAAGGAGGGTACGGGTCACCCTAAACAGGGCGGCAGGGCGGTTATCTGCGGATGCTATGAGAGTGGCGCAATGATGGCGTTTGGCCGCTCTCAGCGCCACAATGTAACTCCGTAAATGGGCTCTTACCTGTGTCCGGTCAGATTCAGAGCGGGTATACCTCCATCTTCTCTCTAGGCATCTCTTGTGGCGTTTCATCACCCTCAGCTCCTCGGTAAACCAAGGAGCCAGGGTGGCTCGCCGCCGCAAGAGAGGCCGCAAGGGCGCGACCCGATCCAAGGCTCCCGTGGTCGCAGTATTCCATGCGGCCACGAGGTCCTCCATCGGGGCGCGGGTCAGGGGTACAGGGAGTGGCCCAAGCGCCGCTTGGAACCCATCTGGGTCCATCAGGCGCCTGGGGCGGAACCAGATTGGTAACTCAGGTTCCACCTCCCCGCAGAGGGGAGTAGCGGTCGGAAAGTCAAGCCGGAGAAGTGAGTGGTCTGTCCATGACAAGGGTGTGATGACTATATCCCCTATACCCAGATCACTCTTCCATTGGCCTGAGACAAAGATGAGATCCGGTGTGTGTCCACCCTCGTGCGTGGGGCCTTGAATTACTTGGGTCAGGTCCATGGCCGTCATGGAAGCCATGAACTCCCGAGCTACCCCGGATGATTCGCCCACCGATGGCAGGTTAAAGTCCCCCATGACTAGAAGTCTGGGGGTCTCAACTGCCACCGTAGCGATCACCTCTAGGAGCTCAGGCAGGGCTGCTGCTACATAGCGGGGAGCCAGGTATACAACCAGCAAGCCCAACTGCCTCCCTAGGCCCCACTTCACGCAGAGGGACTCACAACCGGTGGTCTGTGGCACAACGGTTTCTCTCGGCTCAAGACATTCCTTAACAATGACCGCTACCCCACCGCCCCTGCCTAGGGCCCGGGGCTGATGAAAAGCGCGGTAGCCTGGTGGGCACATTTCAACGAGGGGGAGTCCTCCCTCGTGGCCCAACCAGGTCTCCGCAATTCCAGCCAGGTCCGGCTCCCCCTCTGACACCAGGTCATTAATGAGGGGGGCTTTGTTGACAACGGACCTGGCGTTGCAGAACATCAGCCGCAGACCCTGGCTCTGTATTCCCTGGCCACCTAGGCTGCGGGGGTTGTGGCAACTGACCGTTTGTAACCTATCTATCTATCTATCTATCTATCTATCTATCTATCTATCTATCTATCTATCTATCTATCTATTTTCCATCCATCTATCCATCCTTCTTTCTATGTCTGTCTGTCTGTCTGTCTGTCTGTCTGTCTGTCTGTCTGTCTGTCTGTCTGTCTGTCTGTCTGTCTATCTATCTATCTATCTATCTATCTTCCATCCATCCATCCATCCATCCATCCTTTCTATATCTGTCTGTCTGTCTGTCTGTCTGTCTGTCTGTCTGTCTATCTATCTATCTATCTATCTATCTATCTATTTTCCATCCATCTATCCATCCTTCTTTCTATATCTGTCTATCTGTCTGTCTGTCTATCTGTCTGTCTATCTATCTATCTATCTATCTATCTATCTATCTATCTATCTATCTATCTATCTATCTATCTATCTATCTATCTTCCATCCATCCATCCATCCATCCATCCTTTCTATATCTGTCTGTCTGTCTGTCTGTCTGTCTGTCTGTCTGTCTCTCTCTCTCTCTCTCTCTCTCTCTCTCTCTCTCTATCTATCTATCTATCTATCTATCTATCTATCTATCTATCTATCTTTCCATCCATCCATCCATCCATCCATCCATCCATCCATCCATCCATCCTTTCTATATCTGTCTGTCTGTCTGTCTGTCTGTCTGTCTCTCTCTCTCTCTCTCTCTCTATCTATCTATCTATCTATCTATCTATCTATCTATCTATCTATCTATCTATCTATCTATCTTCCATCCATCCATCCATCCATCCATCCATCCATCCATCCATCCATCTATCCAACCATCCTTCTCTCTCTCTCTCTCTCTCTCTCTCTCTCTCTGTCTATCTATCTATCTATCTATCTATCTATCTATCTATCTATCTATCTATCTATCTATCTATCTATCTATCTATTCTGTCAATCTACCCATCTCTGTCTGCCTGTCATCTGTCTATCTATCAATCTATCATCTATGTACCTTCTTACCTACCTACCTGTCTATCAAACACCGACCTTAGAAATAAGACCTATTATTTTTTTTAAAAATAATAACGAGGCAGTTATTATCTGAGGACATTTTCCTAACTTCTAAATCTTCTGGGAGCCTCTCCCAGACTGTTGAATCTTCCCCAAGGGATCCATTAGTGCAAGGAGCCGTCTCCATCCATAAAAGTGCCGTGGCTGAAAGAAAAAACCCAGCAGCTTCACACTCACGTAGAGAAACAGACCGAGTGACCTGTTTGTGACAGAGCGAGCATGTGTGCCTTGCTATGCTTTGACTTTCTTCCTCTGTGTTCCCATGATGCCTTCTTGGCTTTGAGGGAGCATTGGGCTCTCTCAAGGGCTGGAATGAAGAGATTGGACAACTTTTTTGTCTGAAATGGCATAGGGTTTCCTGCCTGAGCAGGGGGTTGGACTAGAAGACCTCCGGGGTCCCTTTCAACTTCGGAATTCTGTATTTTAATGACATTTTTCCACTTTTCCATGTTTGGTCTGTCTGCCTGTCTATATTGCTCCCTCTCTCCCTCCCTATCATCTATGCATTCATTCATCTAATGTCTTCCTTCCTTCCTTCCTTCCTTCCTTCCTTCCTTCCTACCTTCCTTCCTTCCTTCCTTCCTTCCTTTCCTTTCCTTTCCTTTCCTTTCTATCATGTATCAATCATTTGATACATATCATATCATATCATATCATATCATATCATCAATATATCTACCAGTAGCTCTATGTATGTATGTATGTACTGTATGTATGCATCTATCATCTATCTATCTATCTATCTATCTATCTATCTATCTATCTATCTATCTATCTATCTATCTATCTATCTATCTATCTATCTATCTATCTATCTATCTATCTATCTACCTACCTACCTACCTACCTACCTACCTACCTACCTACCTACCTACCTATCTATCTATCTACCTATCTCGAGGTTTACCCATGTAACACCGCTCTTGCGCGAGCTGCATTGGCTGCCTGTCGTCTTTCGGGTGCGCTTCAAGGTGTTAGTTATCATCTTCAAAGCGCTCCATGGCACGGGACCTAGCTATCTGCGGGATCGGATTCTGCCCCATACCTCCCTGCGGCCGATCCGCTCCCACAGAGAGGGACTTCTCCGGGTGCCGTCCACTAGGCAATGCCAGCGGGCAACGCCCAGGGGAAGGGCCTTCTCTGTGGCGGGCCCGACCCTCTGGAACGACCTTCCCCCCGAAATTAGAACAACCACGGACCTCCGCTCCTTCCGTCAAAAATTGAAAACACACTTTTTCTGCTTGGCCGGTCTAGGTTAGTCTTCTGTTTTAACTGGGTTTTTTAGGGGGTATAGTTTAGTTTTAGTATAGAGGGTTTTTTGCGCAGGGATAATGTGTTTAATTCTTATTTTAACTATTTATGTATTTTGTATTTGTTTTTTAATCTCCCTGTGCCCCGCTCTGAGTCCCTTTGGGGAGAGGAGGCGGTTTATAAATAAAATTATTATTATTATTATTATTATTATTATTATTATTATTATTATTATTATTATTATTATTATTATTATTATTATTATTATTATTATCTACCTCTATCTATCTATCTATCTATCTATCTATCTATCTATCTATCTATCTATCTATCTATCTATCTATTCATCTATCTATTCATCTATTCATCTATCTATCTATTCATCTATCTATCTATCTATCTATCTATCTATCTATCTATCTATCTATCTATCTATCCTATCTCTCTATTCATCCATCCCCCCTTCTCTCTCTCCCCCTTGCTGTTTCTCACACAGAATACAGAATAACAGAGCTGACCTCAGCAGTCACCTAGTCCATCACCCTGCTCAAGCAGGAGACCCGATACCATTCTAACTTAGTTCTAAGTTGCTTCTCTCCTTGATTAGTTTCCACCCATTGCTTCTTGTCCTGCCCTCAGGTGCCTTGGAGAATAGTTCTGAAATGTTCCCCAAGCTTGGGGAGGTGGAGGAATCAACATCCGACTTTTAAACTATAAGTGAAAGTCTTTTATTTTACGATTCTAAATGATACTTTGTATCTCTGTCTGGCAACAATTGAAATGAACTTTCACTAGCTCTCCGCGGCTTCCAGAAGGGCGGGGAAGATGGCGTTCCTTTGTTCTCGGCAGGAAATGTTTCTTTTTGAAATTTGCTGACACTCCCTCGTCTTCGGGACTGAACTCTTTAACAGTGGATTGATCTAATTGATTATTAGGACCTTTCCCAGATGTGCCTTCTTTTCTTTTTTTTATTTGATTGCTTTTAAAAATTGTTCCCTCTCTGGACTGTAAGCAAATTGAACTTTGAATTTGGATATTGACTTTTGCTCTCTCTTCACCTCACGGACTACCTCTCCAACAGACGCCATATTAGTGACAAGAACTTAATACTTTCATTATGGCTTCAAAAAAGCAGCCACATCAACCTAAGATTACTTCAATGTTATCCAAAGAAACAGAAGTGGAAGCTACACAGTTATCAGCAATAGAGGAAACTCTTCAAAACATCATGAAAGAAATAAAAGAAATCCGGAAAGACAATGTTAGCTCAAAATTGGAACTTTTGGAGACACAGGAGAGATAAAAAATTCTCAAAGGGAAATTGTGGATTTAGCTGGTCATATGTCTAGGATGGATTTTGAAAGGATGTCCTACTTTTTAAGGTTTCAAAATGTTCCTGAAGTTGCCTCTGAAGATTTAAAAGATTTAATGTATACGGTTAGCAGATTACACTAAAAAGAGCAAAGAAGATATTTGGGGGGACATGGTATGGCATTCACTGTTAATTGTTTGGTTTTGCTTGACAGCAGTGGTGATAATATTACCCACACAAATATCTGTGTTACATGCACTGATAACCCTATGAATTTTAGTTTGCTGGGGACAGAAATGTTCTTTATCTATTAATTCTCTGTCCCCACTATTCAGTTTAAATGTTTAGCCAGGAAATCTGTGAACTTCTGTGAAATCTGTGAACTTCTGAAGTCAAGTCCCAAAGGTGTTTTTTGCAAGAGGCAACTGGACTTTCTGGCTTCCCCCACCCCCCACCCCATGCATGCACATGCCTAGAGAGAGAGAGAGAGACAGACAGACACAGACAGACAGACAGACAGACAGACAGACAGAAGAGATAGCTAGATAGCTTGATAGCTAGAGAGACAGACAGACAGACAGAGAGATAGATGGTAGAGATAGATAGATAGATAGATAGACAGACAGACAGACAGACAGACAGACAGATGATATAGATAGATAGATAGATAGATAGATAGATAGATAGATAGATAGATAGATAGATAGATAGATAGATAGATAGATAGATAGATAGATAGATAGATAGATAGAGAGAATGATAGATAGATAGATAGATGGATGGATGGATGGATGGATGGATGGATGGATGGATGGATGGATGGATGGATGATAGATGATAGATAGATGATAGATAGACAGATAGATAGATAGAGAATAATAGATAGATAGATAGATGATAAAAAGATAGATATTGTCTATCTATCATCTATTGTCTATCATCTATCTATGAGAGAGAGAGAGAGAGAGAGAGAGAATGATAGATAGATAGATAGATAGATAGATAGATGGATGGATGGATGGATGGATGGATGGATGGATGGATGGATAGAAAGAACAGATAGATGGTAGATAGTTGATATTTATTTATTTATTTATTTATTTTCTCGAATTTATACCCCGCCCTTCTCCTTGTTAGGATAAAAATTGACAGACAGACAGACAGATGTAGTTAGGTAGAGGTAGGCAGGTAGGTAGATAAGAGACAGATAAGGAGATAGATGAGAGAATGAGAGTGAGAGAGAGAGAGAAAGAGAGAATATGTGTGGAAACTCTAGGCATGTTCACACGATTCCCCCACCCTAAGCATGCACACGTGTTTCTCGCCTGTGCTCTGCCCCTACGCATTTGACCGAGACCTGAAAAATCAGCTGTCCGGTGGCAGCCATGCACGCATGCGCAGCGGAGCTGAGCTGGGGCAATGGCTCACATCCCTGCAGAGAGGAGCCCACAGGCCACCTGTGATACAGGCGCCATAGGTTTCCCACCACGGCCTCTACTTCTCCCGCCAGCAGCTCACCTGTTCTGATCCTGGAGTTTGTGGATCTCGCCGGTCTGCGCCAGGAGCTGCCGTTCCAACTTGTTGGTGGACAGAGAATTCTCCAGAAGTTGTATTTCGATGCGGGACGTTTGGTTCAGCACCTAAGCACGGAGCACAAAAGAAGCCAAGATCAGGCCGGGAAACTTAGCTAGGGATCGGCGCAGTGGTGGGTTTCTGCAGGCTCGCACCTACTCGCGAGAGCCGGTTGGTGAAATTTAGAGAACCGGTGAGAGGGGGTTCCACCGGCGTACCTGGAAGTAAATCTGGCCCGCCGCTGCCAGTGACCCAACGGGAAGGAAAGGAAAGGAAAGGAAGGAAGGAAGGAAGGAAGGAAAGAAAGAAAGAAAGAAAGAAAGAAAGAAAGAAAGAAAGAAAGAAAGAAAGAAAGAAAGAAAGAAAGAAAGAAAGAAAGAAAGAATTTATCATCACAATTGAGCCCAAAATGTTGGTGGCTAAGCAAGAGCGTTGTTAAATGAGTTTCACCCCATTTTAAAAGGTGGCCACTCCCACCCTGTCACATGACTGCCAAGCCACGCCCACAAAATAGGCCACACCTACAGAGTAGGTTCTAAAAAATTTGAAACCCACCACTGGATCGGCGGTCCTTCCTGAGCAAAACCAGGGCAAAAACCAGAGAGAAATGAACACCAAGGACAATCTGGATGGAATTCCCCCTCAGAAGGGGCTCAACCGTGCATTAAAACCATGGGTACCAGCAAAACCCCAGAAGCAGCAAAAACAGGAATGGAATAGGATAACAGAGTTGGAAGGGACCTCGGTTCCTTGGTTGCTCTTCTCTGCGCTCTTTCCAGAGTCTCCACGTCTTTTCTACATCGTGGCGACCAAAACTGTATGCAGTATTCCAAGTGTGGCCTTCCCAAGGCATTACACAGTGGCATTAACACTTAAGAAGAAAGATGTACTCAATACAATACAATACAATAGCAGAGTTGGAAGGGACCTTGTAGGTCTTCTAGTCCAACCCCCTGCGTGGGAAGGAACCTTATACCATATCAGACAAATGGCTATCTAACATCTTTTTAAAGACTTCCAGGGTTGGGGCATTCACAACTTCTGGAGGCAAGCTGTTCCAGAGGTTAATTGTTCTGTCAGGAAATTTCTCCTTAGTTCTAAGTTGCTTCTCTCCTTGATTAGTTTCCACCCATTGCTTCTTGTCCTGCCCCCAGGTGCCTTGGAGAAAAGTTTGACTCCCTCTTCTTTGTGGCAACCTCTGAGATATCGGAACACTGCTATCATGTCTCCCCTGGTCCTTCTCTTCATCAAACTAGACATACCCAGCTCCTGCAGCCGTTCTTCATATGTTTTAGTCTCCAGTCCCCTAATCATCTTGGTTGCTCTTCTCTGCACTCTTTCCAGAGTCTCCACGTCTTTTCTACATCGTGGCGACCAAAACTGTATGCAGTATTCCAAGTGTGGCCTTACCAAGGCACTATACAGTGGCATTAACACTTCACGTGATCTAGATTCAATCCCTCTGTTGATGCAGCCTAGAACTGTGTTGGCTTTTTTGGCAGCTGCTGCACACTGCTGGCTCATATTTAAATGGTTGTCCACTAGGATTCCAAGATCCCTCTCACAGTTGCTACTATTGAGCAAGGTACCACCTATACTGTACTTGTGCATTTGGTTTTTCTTGCCTAAATGTAGAACCTTACTTTTTTCACAATTGAATTTCATTTTATTAGATAGTGCCCAATGTTCAAGTTTGTCAAGATCCTTCTGTATCTTAAGCTTTGTTTTGTTTGTTTTTGTATTAAAATAAAACTCTCAAAAAATGCTTCTAAATATATATAATGACTTTCCCCCCCCCTTCCAACTGCCCCCCACCCATGCCATAAATTACCTGGGTCTCCACATCGGTCAGTTTTCGGGTTTGCTCAGCTGTTTGGCTCAAAAGGCTGGTGCCAATTTCCAATATGGCTGCCGTCTGGTTGTGTACCACGTTCTGTTGGATGTGGGCCATCTCGCTCTTCATGTTCATCTGGATGAAGTTCTCCAGCTAAAGAGAAAACAGCCGCCCTCAACGTGAGAAGTGTTAGGATATTTATCCTTATGTTGATGGTTGACAATATATGTAAGCCAGTATTCTTAAAGAGTATATGTAGCTTTAAGAACTATGTTGAATTCTGATTGGCTGTGCTTCTCAGCTCTACCATATAAGGAAGCTCAGAAACACAGTCCATTCCCTTTTCGATTCCCTTTGAATCCTGTGCTTACTGTTTGCCGCTGAGACTGAAGACTGGAGAAGTATTTGTATTGCATCACTGTAAGATAACTCTGTGTTTTAGTGAAGGACTGTTATTGTTTTGAGAAGTTAGTATCACTGGTCGGAAGAAGTATTTTAGTTGCTTCAAAGTAAAGACTATTTATTTTCTTACTGTCAGAGTTTGAGTTTGTGTGTGGTTAAAGCAACGTATCTCTTTACTGTCCGGTGTATTACACTATTCCGCATTTATTTATAAACACTGGTTATGGGACCAGAGTTGTAACACTGGTTCTGAACCCAGAGCTGCTAACAAGAAGGACGGTGTATCATCTGGGCTCCCAGACGTTACGCCATTAAGCAGAAAAGGAGGGGAGCAGGAGGGGGAAATAGGGAAGAAAATAATAATATATAAGTATATATTCAAAAGTAAGATACAAAGGTTGGGGGGGGGAAACACAACCAGAATAGATTTGGGGAAGAAAGGGGAAATGATATTCTTTATAAGGCCTTGGGAAGGCCACACTTGGAATCCTGCATTCGGTTTTGGTCTCCATGATGTAGAAAAGATGCGGAGACTCTGGAAAGAGGGCAGAGAAGAACAAGAAAGAGGATTAGGAGACTGGAGGATGAAACATATGAAGAACAGTTGCAGGAGCTGGGTAGGTCTAGTTTAATGAAAAGAAGGACCAGGGGAGACATGATAGGAGCCTTCCAATATCTCAGGGGGTGCCACAAAGAAGAGGGAGTCAAGCTATTCTCCAAGGCACCTGAGGGCAGAACAAGAAGCAATTGGTGGAAACTAATCCAGGAGAGAAGCAACTTAGAACTAAGGAGAAATTTCCTGACAGTGAGAACAATGAATCAGTGGAACAGAAATTGCCTCCAGAAGCTGTGAATGCCCCAACTCTGCAAGTCTTGAAGAAGATGTTGGATAGCCATTTGTCTGAAATGGCATAGGGCTCCTGCCTAGACAGGGGGTTGGACTAGAAGACCTCCAAGGTCCCTTCCAACTCTGCTATTGTATATTCAATTATTTTGGGGTCTGCGGAAATACCATCCCAAGAAAATGAAAATTAAGGGCTTGAAGAGACAAGAGAAAACAATAGAAAAAGAAAGGAGAGAAGGAGAGAGGGTAGGGAGGGGAAGAGGAAGATTGGAGTAGGGGAGAGGGAAGGGAAGAAGGAAGGGAAAGGAGAGAGGAAGGAAGGAAGTAGAGAAGGGAGGGAGGGAGAAAAGAAAGGACCTACAACAATAGGGAAAAAAAGGAGGAGAGGAGAGGAAGAAGAGGGAAGGAAGATAGAGGGAGGAAAATGGAAGGGAGAAGGAGAGGAGGAGAGAGGGCAGAAAGGGGAAGAGGAAGAGGGTAGGGAAGAGGAGAGGGAAGAAGGAAAGGAGAGAGGAAGGAAGTAGAGAAGGGAGGGAGGGAAAAAGAATAGAAAACAATAGAAAAAGAAAGGAAGAGAGGAGGAAAGGAGAGGAAGAGGAGGGAAGGAAGATAGAGGGGAGGGGAGGAAGATGGAAGGGAGAAGGAGAGAAAGAGAGAGGGCAGAAAGGGGAAGTGGAAGAGGGTAGGGAAGAGGAGAGGGAAGAAGGAAAGGAAAGGAGAGAGGAAGGAAGTAGAGAAGGGAGGGAGGGAAAAAGAATAGAAAACAATAGAAAAAGAAAGGAAGAGAGGAGGAAAGGAGAGGAAGAGGAGGGAAGGAAGATAGAGGGGAGGAGAGGAAGATGGAAGGGAGAAGGAGAGAGGGTAGGAAGGGGGAGAGGAAGAGAGGAGTAGGGAAGAGGTAAGGGAAGAAGGAAGGGGAAGGAGAGAAGGAAGGAAGGAAGTAGAGAAGGGAGGGAGGGAGAAAAGAAAGGAAATAGAGGCAGTATCAAAACAGGCGGAAGGGATGGTAAAGCCACCCAAATGGTATATTATAACCCTGCAAATGGAATGACAAAGGTATAAGAACGATGAATGTAAAAAAGAATAATAACTATGTGAATGTATGCCTATAATTGTATATAAAGAACAAAAATTTAAAAAAATGCTTTTCAGAGAAGAAAATGAGAAGGAAGGAATTTCTGAGCTGTCTGCCCCTCCAGCTTTGGTGGCAACCAACAATACCCCAATACCGAGGGCTAATTTGGTGCAGTGGTTATGCTGCTAGCTTAGAAACCAGGAGACGGTGAGTTCTAGCCCACCTTAAGAATGAAAGCCGGCTGGGTAACTTTGGCCAAGTCACCTGGAGATTTCTAGGTCTGCCTTGTCTAGCCTATCAAAGAGAAGGATTAGGGGAGACATATTCTTCAGGGGTTGCCCCAAAGAAGAGGGAGTCAAACTATTCTCCAAGGCACCTGAGGGCAGAACAAGAAGCAATGGGTGGAAACTAATCCAGGAGAGAAGCAACTTGGAACAAATGAGAAACTTCCTGACAGTTAGAACAATTAACCAGTGGAACAGAAATTGTCTCCAGAAAGTTGTGAATGCGCCAACACTGGAAGTCTTTAAGAAGAGGTTGGATAGCCATTGGTCTGAAGTGGTGTAGGGTTTCCTGTCTAGGCAGGGGGTTGGACTAGAAGACCTCCAAGGTCCCTTCCAACTCTGTTATTTTGAGTAAGTGATAGATAGATGATAAATAGATAAATAATAATAATAATAATAATAATAATAATAATAATAATAATAATAATAATAATAATAATAATATTTTATTTATAAACCGCCTCCTCTCCCCAAAGGTACTCGGAGCGGTGCACAGGGAAATTAAAAATACTAATATAAAATACATAAATAGGTAAATAGATAAAATAAGAATTAAACAAAATTATCCCTGCGCTAAAATCCCCTATTAAAATTACGCTACAATCCCCTAAAACCCAACTAAAGACGGAAGACTAACCTAGGCCGGCCAAGCAGAAGAAGTGTGTTTTCAATTTTTGACGGAAGGAGCGGAGGTCCGTAGTTGTAGATAAGATGATAGACAGACAGACAGATAGATAGATGATAGATGATGGGAACGTAGATAGATAGATTATCAGAGGTCTCCAACCTTTGCAACTTTAAGTCTGAAGGACTTCAGCTCCCAGAGTTCTCCAGCCAGCAAAGCTGGCTGGAGAAATCTGGGAGCTGAAGTCCTTCAGACTTAAAGTTGCAAAGGTTGGAGACCCCTGGATTAGATAGATGACAGATGATAGAAGATAGAGATAGAAAGATACAATAGACATGATAGACAGACAGACAGACAGAGATAAAGATAAAGATAGAGATAGACAGACAGACAGACAGACAGTGAGAGAGAGATGGTAGGTGGATGGATGGATGGATGGATGGATGGATGGACAGACAGATGGATAGAGAGAGAGAGATGATAGGTAGCTAGGTTGGTGGGTGGGTGGATGGATGGATGAAGGGAGGGAGGGAGGGACAGACAGAGAGACACATACACACACACAGGGAGAGAGAGAGAGAAGGAGAGAGATGGTAGGTAAGTGGATGGATGGACGGACAGACAGACATAGTTAGGTAGAGGTAGGTAGGTTAGGTAGGTAAGAGACAGATACAGAGAGAGATGAGAGAGAAAGGTAGAAAGATAGGGGAGAGAGAGAGAGAGAGAGAGAGAGAGAGAGAGAGAGAGAGAGAGAGAGAGAGAGAGAGAGAGAGAGAGAGAAGAGAGAGAGAGAGAGAGAGAGAGGGAGAGAATATGCGTGGAAACTGTGACTCTCCTGGGCAAAACAACAGAAGCCCTGATGTAAAATCCCTCTGGGGTGTGTGTCTTTCTCTCTCTGCCCTCCTCTGCCCCATTGCCCAACAACTTGGAAATGTCTGCCCGACTCTCCCTGGGGGATCCAACAGCACCAGCTTAAAAATGAAAACACGCCGAAGGCTTTATGCCCATGTAAGAGGAACCGGGCTGTCTTTCTCCCTTCTCAGAGCTCTTAGCCAAGGCCTCTGCCGGAGGGTGCCAGCTTTAATCCTCTCCTGGCAATGGGAGGACTTTGGAGCTGCACAGCTATGGCAGCCTCTCCTTCTTCGCTTTCCTCCTGGCTGACTAATTGAACAAATTGCCAGCTCCGCGGAGCTCCCTTCCTTTCGACGCCTCGGAGTCCCCGGCTGCGAGCAAAACAGCTCAAGAGTTCAGAGAAAGAACATGGTGTATTTGAGCCGCGGAGATGCCACCCAGAGGGCACGGGCTCTGCCCTGCAGACAAAATAGCTTGCTGCGCAAAACTCTGCCAGCTGGGCTCAGAGGCCCTTGTGGCTTAAATCTCACCTGAAGCTTTTTCAAGAAAGAAAGCGATCCAAACTGTATCATACAGTATATACGTAAGAATGTGTATAGAGATGAATGATGAATAGATAAATGTTAAATAGTATTAGAACATTAAGAACCTAAGAACAGCCTTGCTGGAAGAAGCCACAGCCCATCCAGTCCAGCCTTCTGTCTCCCACAGTGGCTCCCCATTTGCTTCAGGGTCTTCCCAAGCAGATGTCTTCACCTGCTTGTGATTCCCTGCAAATGGCCTTGAGAGACATCCTGCCTATCTCTCCAACCCGGAGGGTGTCCTTAGGCATCCATCATGATAGCCATGGACACCCTTGTTCTCCATGAACTCCTCTCATCCTTTCTTTCTTTCTTTCTTTCTTTCTTTCTTCCTTTCTTCCTTTCTTCCTTTCTTCCTTTCTTTCTTTCTTTCTTTCTTAAGAACCTAAGAACAGCCTTGCTGGAAGAGGCCACAGCCCATCCAGTCCAGCCTTCTGTCTCCCACAGTGGCTCCCCATTTGCTTCAGGGTCTTCCCAAGCAGATGTCTTCACCTGCTTATGATTCCCTGCAAATGGCCTTGAGAGATATCCTGCCTATCTCTCCAACCCGGAGGGTGTCCTTAGGCATCCATCATGATAGCCATGGATACCCTTGTTCTCCATGAACTTGTCTAAAGATGATGTATCTATCATCTCTCTCTATCTTCTATCTATCTACTAATTATCATCTATCGTCTCTCTCTCTCTATCGTCTATCTATATTCTAATTATCATCTATCTATCTATCTATCTATCTATCTATCTATCTATCTATCTATCTATCTATCTATCTATCTATCTATCTATCTATCTATCTATCTATCTATCTATCTGAACATAAGAATAGCCTTGCTGGAAGAGGCCCCAGCCCATCCAGTCCAGCCTTCTGTCTCCCATAGTGGCTCCCCATTTGCTTCAGGGTCTTCCCAAGCAGATATCTTCACCTGCTTGTGATTCCCTGCAAATGGCATTGAGAGACATCCTGCCTATCTCTCCAACCCGGAGGGTGTCCTTAGGCATCCATCATGATAGCCATGGATACCCTTGTTCTCCATGAACTCCTCTCATCCTTTCTTAAAGGTGTCGAGGCTGACAGCTGTCACCCCTTCTTCTGTCAGGGAGTTCCATAGACCAGGGATCCTCTGGGTGACAAAGTACTTCCTCTTATTTGTTGGAGGTCTAGCTATCAAAAGTTTCATGGAGGGCCCCCTAGTTCTAGTGTTGTGCGATAGGGAGAACAGTTTTTCCTTTTCTACTTTGTCCACACCGTGCATGATTTGATAGACTTCAATCAGGTCACCTCTCAGGCGCCGTCGTTCTAGAGTGAAGAGGCCCAGCTGTTGCAGCCTCCGATGGGAAGGAAGGTGTCCAAGCCCCCTAATCCTTCTTGTGACTTTCTTTGCAACTGTCGAAACCTGAAAGCTAAAACATTATTTCCAGGTTTTTATTTTTTAATTGGGTATGTCTAGTTTAATGGGAAGAAGGACTAGTGGGTGGCATGAGGGCACCTTCCAATATCTCAGGGGCTGCCCCAAAGGAGAGGGAGTCAACCTGTTCTTTAAAGCAGCTGAAGCCAGGACGAGAAGCAATGGATGGAAACTAATCAAGGGGAGAAGCAACCTAGAGTTCTAGTCCCGCCTTAGGCGTGAAAGACAACTGGGTGACTTTGGGCCAATCACCAGGAGACGGTGAGTTTTAGTCCCGCCTTATGTGTGGAAGACAACTGGGTGACTTTGGGCCAATCGCCAGGAGACGGTGAGTTTTAGTCCCGCCTTAGGTGTGGAAGACAACTGGGTGACTTTGGGCCAATCACCATAAGACGGGGAGTTCTAGTCCCGCCTTAGGTGTGAAAGACAACTGGGTGACTTTGGGCCAATCGCCAGGAGACGGTGAGTTCTAGTCCCGCCTTAGGTGTGGAAGACAACTGGGTGACTTTGGGCCAATCACCAGAAGACGGTGAGTTCTAGTCCCACCTTAGGCGTGGAAGACAACTGGGTGACTTTGGGCCAATCGCCAGGAGACAGTGAGTTCTAGTCCCGCCTTAGGTGTGGAAGACAACTGGGTGATTTTGAGTCAATTGCCAGATGGTGAGTTCTAGTCTTGCCCCAGGCACAAAAGCAGATGTGCGATTTTGTACCAGTCACCAGGAGACGGTGAGTTCTAGTCTTGCCTTAGGCACAGAAGCAATTACGTGACTTTGCACCAATGGCTAGGAGATGGTAAGTTCTATTTGAAAGCCTATTGGGGAATTCTGGGAGTTGAAGTCCATCCATTTTTAAAGGGTCAAAGTGGGGAAAGATGGACCTACTTTGCATCACACCCATACCAATAAAAAGGTAAAGATTTCCCTTGCACATATGTGCCGGTCGTTCCCGACTCTAGGGGGGGGTGATCATCTCCGTTTCAAAGCCCAAGAGCCAGCGCTGTCCGAAGACGTCTCCGTGGTCATGTGGCCGGCATGACTCAACGCCCGAAGGCGCGTGGAACGCTGTTCCCTTCCCACCAAAGGTGGTTCCTATTTTTCTCCTTGCATTTTTTACCTGCTTTTGAACTGCTAGGTTGGCAGAAGCTGGGACGAGTCACGGGAGCTCACCCCGTTACGCGACGCGAGGGATTCGAACCGCCGAACCGCCGACCTTTCTGATCGACAAGCTCAGCGTCTTAAGCCACTGAGCCATTGCGTCCCATACCCATAAACACACTCCCCATGCTTGGTGTGGTGGTTTAAATGCACGGGCGAGACTTCCAGCTCAGTTAATTCAGGGGGTTGTGTGAATGCAAAATGCTCAATCTCAGCCCCGGCCTGCTTCTCAGGGTTGTTGTTTCCCAAATCGTGTTCGGAAGTCTGTTTTTGAGCTCTCAAAAAGAAAGAGAGGAAAAGAAACGAAAGGAAGGAGAAAAGAAAGAAAAAAACCCACGATGCGACGACATCTTTCACGAAGACATGTAGAAAAGACGTGGAGACTCTGGAAAGAGTGCAGAGAAGAGCAACCAAGATGATTAGGGAACTGGAGGCTAAAACATATGAAGAACGGCTGCAGGAGCTGGGTATGTCTAGCTTGATGAAGAGAAGGACCAGGGGAGACATGATAGCTGTGTTCCGATATCTCAGAGGGTGCCACAAAGAAGAGGGAGTCAAACTATTCTCCAAGGCACCTAAGGGCAGAACAAGAAGCAATGGGTGGAAACTAATCAAGCAGAGAAGCAACTTGGAACTGAGAAGAAACTTCCTGACAGTCAGAACAATGAATCAGTGGAACAGAAGTTGCCTCCAGAAGTGGTGGATGCCCTAACACTGGAAGTCTTTCAGAAGATGTTGGATAGCCATTTGTCTGAAACGGTATAGGGCTTCCTGCCTAGGCAGGGGGATGGACTAGAAGACCTCCAAGGTCCCTTCCAACTCTGCTATTGTATTGTATTGAAATAGAAGGAGGGAGGGAGGGAGAAGGGAAGGAAGGAAGGAAAAGGAAGGAAGGGAGGGAGGGAAGGAGGGGGAAGGGAGGAAGGAAGAGAGAAAGAAAGAAAGAAAGAAAGAAAGAAAGAAAGAAAGAAAGAAAGAAAGAAAGAAAGAAAGAAAGAAAGAAAGAAGTCTTTAAGAAGATGTTAGATAGCCATTTGTCTGAAATGGTATAAGGTTCCTGCCCACGCAGGGGATTGGACTAGAAGACCTACAAGGTCCCTTCCAACTCTGCTATTGTATTGTATTGTATGTTAGGATTAATAAATAAGGTTCCAGGATCAACTGGATTCAGATGATTAAAACCCACCCACCCCTCCCTTGTCCCCGGGGCCTTCACGGTCACTTCCTTGGGACAATGGTTGTGCTCCCTTAAGGCAGAAAGAAGACTGCATGTTTAGACCAGTGATGAAGCACAGATGTTCGTCTTTTGAAATTCCCCCGGGGAGACGCGCTTCCTGAAGCTCTCTATTTTTAGGAGAGGTTCTTATAACAGATTTGTCTAATAAATTCCAGCTTTTGGGAGAGGGTCTGGGAAGCCGGGGCTTCCAAAGACAGGCCAAGGGGTCCCCTTCAGTGGCAGTCCAGAAGCTGAGCTTCAGCAGGAGCTGGGAAGTCAAAACTCAGCAAGAAGTTTGTAGAAGTCTGTCTATGATTCTCCCATGATTCTACGATTCATACAATTGGAAAATCATAAAAACACAGACTCACGGAGTCATAGAATCGGAGTCATAGAATCACAGAATCATGGAAACATGGAATCACAAAATCTCAAAATCATAGACTTGAAACACAGAATCATAGAATCACAGAATCATAGAAACAGAATCATAGAATCACAGAATCATAGAAACAGAATAATAGAATCACGGAATCATGGAATCATAGAACCATAGAATCACAGAATCAAGAACCAGAATCATAGAATCACAGAACTAAGAACCAGAATCATAGAATCACAGAATCATAGAAACAGAATAATAGAATCACAGAATCATGGAATCATAGAACCATAGAATCACGGAATCATAGAAACAGAATAATAGAATCACGGAATCATGGAATCATAGAACCATAGAATCACAGAATCAAGAACCAGAATCATAGAATCGCAGAACTAAGAACCAGAATCATAGAATCACAGAATCAAGAACCAGAATCATAGAATCGCAGAACTAAGAACCAGAATCATAGAATCACAGAATCATAGAAACAGAAGCATAGAATTGCAGAACTAAGAACCAGAATCATAGAATCACAGAATCATAGAAACAGAAGCATAGAATCGCAGAACTAAGAACCAGAATCATAGAATCACAGAATCATAGAAACAGAAGCATAGAATCGCAGAACTAAGAACCAGAATCATAGAATCACAGAATCATAGAAACAGAAGCATAGAATCGCAGAACTAAGAACCAGAATCATAGAATCACAGAATCATAGAAACAGAATAATAGAATCATGGAATCACAGTATCACAGAAACATAGTATCATAGAATCACAGAATCAAAGAATCACAGAATCGTAGAAATATAGAATCATGGAATCATAGAATCACAGAATCGCAGAATAATAGGGCTGGAAACGATCTTCGAGGTCTTTTAATCAATCCCTCTGCTCAGGGTAGCAGGCCTTACAGCATCCCAGTCAAATGGATGTCCAATCTTGGAATCCTCCAGTGATTGGAGTGCTCACAACCCTCGGAGGCAATCTGTTCCATTGATTGATTGATCTCCCAGCCAGGAAACTCCTCCTGAATTCCAGACTGCATCTCCCTTTGGAGGAGCTTCCACCCACTTCTCCTTGCCATTCCCCCAGGTGCTTTAGAGCAGGGGTCTCCAACCTTTGCAACTTTAAGTCTGAAGGACTTCAGCTGCCAGAGTTCTCCAGCCAGCAAAGCTCAACAACTCTAACCCAGGGGTCTCCAACCTTTGCAACTTTAAGTCTGAAGGACTTCAGCTGCCAGAGTTCTCCAGCCAGCAAAGCTCAACAACTCTAACCCAGGGGCCTCCAACCTTTGCAACTTTAAGTCTGAAGGACTTCAGCTCCCAGACTTCTCCAGCTAGCAAAGCTCAACAACTCTAACCCAGGGGTCTCCAACCTTTGCAACTTTAAGTCTGAAGGACTTCAGCTCCCAGAATTCTCCAGCTAGCAAAGCTCAACAACTCTAACCCAGGGGTCTCCAACCTTTGCAACTTTAAGTGGTACCTTGCTCAATAGTAGCAACTGTGAGAGGGATCTTGGAATCCTAGTGGACAACCATTTAAATATGAGCCAGCCGTGGGCAGCAGCTGCCAAAAAAGCCAACACAGTTCTAGGCTGCATCAACAGAGGGATAGAATCTAGATCACGTGAAGTGTTAATGCCACTGTATAGTGCCTTGGTAAGGCCACACTTGGAATATTGCATACAGTTTTGGTTGCCACGATGTAGAAAAGACGTGGAGACTCTGGAAAGGGTGCAGAGAAGAGCAACCAAGATGATTAGGGGACTGGAGGCTAAAACATATGAAGAACGGCTGCAGGAGCTGGGTATGTCTAGTTTGATGAAGAGAGGTCATCTAGTCCAACCCCCTGCGTGGGCAGGAACCTTATACCATTTCAGACAAATGGCTATCTAACATCTTCTTAAAGACTTCCAGGGTTGGGGCATTCACAACTTCTGGAGGCAAGCTGTTCCAGAGGTTAATTGTTCTAACTGTCAGGAAATTTCTCCTTAGTTCTAAGTTGCTTCTCTCCTTGATTAGTTTCCACCCATTGCTTCTTGTTCTGCCCTCAGGTGCCTTGGAGAATAGTTTGACTCCCTCTTCTTTGTGGCGCCCTCTGAGATATCGGAACACTGCTATCATGTCTCCCCTGGTCCTTCTCTTCATCAAACTAGACATACCCAGCTCCTGCAACCGTTCTTCATATGTTTTAGCCTCCAGTCCCCTAATCCTCTTTCTTGCTCTTCTCTGCACTCTTTCCTCCTTTCCTCTGCACCCTTCCTCCTTTTGATTTTTTTTTTTTGGAAGGATAGATTCTCACAGTCTTCTTTAACTAGATTTATTAAAAGAGAATGGCCATCCGATTATAGAAATCCCCGAGATTTCGTTCTCTTTCAAAGAACAAAATTAGGATGGAGGAACGGGCTATTTCTTTTCCTTTTAATGAAAGGATCGGCAGAGGGGCAAAGCTTTCCTCGTTCCGGCGGCCATCTTGACTTTTTTGACTCCCTTGGACAGTCCTGGCCTTTGCTGAAGTCCCGAGTGCCTGATGCTGTCTGAGGGGGATGAACGTTCCCTTTAAGAAACTGCTTTTTTAAAAAGAAGAAGGAATAATCCCCAGCATTGACACAGGAAGTGGGCGAAAACTATTAATAATTCTCTGATCTTTTTGGAAAAATAAATGGAGGTCAGGCCCTGGGGAGGCTAGAAGCGAAATGCAGAAACAGATGCTTTTCTATTGAGGGAGAAGTCTTGAAAATACGGGAAATGATTAGCAAATGTATCCTGATTTTGAGCTTAGACCAGGGTTTCTTAAGCTCGGCCATTTTAAGATCTGTGGACTTCAACTCCCAGGATTCCTCAGTCTGCCACGCTGGCTGGAGAATTCTGGGAGTTGCGGTCCACATAACTTAAAACAGCCGAAGTTGAGATACATTGGATGACGATACTCAGATTTTCCCAAGCTCATGCCCTCCGAGGTGTGTTGGACCACAAAGTCCCATCATCCCCTGCTCGTATCAGAAGACCACTGGATGGGAAAGCACCTTCTAGAACAGGAGTGGCCAATCCCCCCCGCCCCAAAAACCCCCAGGACTACATTCATTATTGCAGTATTGATATGTCTGAAGGACCTGCAACTTACTGAATCCAGCATTCAGTTTTGGTCACCACGATGTAGAAAAGATGTGGAGACTCTGGAAAGAGGGCAGAGAAGAGCAACAAAGAGGATGAGGGGACTGGAGGGTGAAACCTATGAAGAACGGTTGCAGGAACTGGGCATGTCTAGTTGAATGAAAAGAAGGACCAGGGGAGACAGGATAGCAGCCTTCCAATATCTCAGAGGTTGCCCCAAAGAAGAGGGAGTCAAGCTATCTTCTAAATCACCTGAGGGCAGAACAAGAAGCAACTGATCAAGGTGTGAAGCAACCTGGAACTAAGGAGAAATTTCCTGACAGAACAATTAATCAGTGGAACCGCTTGCCTCCAGAAGTTGGGAATGCTCCAACACTGGAAGTTTTTATGAAGAGGTTGGATAACCATTCAACCATAAAGTGGTGTAGGGTTTCCTGCCTAAGCAGGGGGTTGGACTAGAAAACCTCCAAGGTCCCTTCCAATTCTGTTATTCTATTCTACCCCATCCCATCCTAATACTCCGTTCTATTCTATTCCTATTCCTACTTCTATTCCTACTTCTATTCCATGTTTTCTCCTCTTCACTTCTCTTCTTATTCTTATTCCATATTTTCTGTTCTATTCAATTCTATTCCATTCCAAACCATTCCATTCCATTCCATATTTTCTATTCTTATTCTATTCTGTTCTGTTCTATTCCTATTCCTATTCTATCCTATTCCATATTTTCTCTTCTTATTCCTGTTCCATATTTTATTTTATTTTCTATTCCTATTCTATTTCTACTTCTAGTCTAACCTATTCCATATTTTCTATTTTATTGTATTGTATTCCTATTCTATCCTATTCTATATTTTCTCCTTTTCTCTTCTTATTCCTATTCCATATTTTCTATTGTATTGTATTGTATTGTATTGTATTGTATTGTATTGTATTGTATTCCTATTCCTATTCCTATTCCTATTCCTATTCTATTCTATTCTATTCCATTCCATTCCATTCCATTCCATTCCATTCCATTCTACTCTACTCTACTCTATTCTATTCTATTCTATTCTATTCTATTCTATTCTATATTTTCTATTCCATTCCATTCCATTCCATTTCTCTCTTTGAAGTCCCTGGGATTTTCAGAGCACCACAAACCTCTTCTCCAGTAACTCTCGTCTAGGACCAGATGCCCGAAATATCCAACTTTGCAGCTTCCTGGGAACCGTCTGGGTTGAGTTGTCTAGGACAAAATGATTTAGCATCTGGATTGTCCATTCTTAATCATGGTACCTCACTCCCAAACTGGCCCTTGACGCAAACCCTCCCGGTTTTCGGCCGCCCCCGCAGGCACTAACAATATTTCCAAGTTCCCCTTCGGCCAAAAATTCTTTTCCTCTGCGGTGAAAAGCATAGATGGATTGCGAAGGACTCTCACCAGCAGGCCCAGGGCTTCATTTTGGATGCAGACAATCCTTGATTTACGACTGATAAATGAGCCCAACGTTTTGGTCATAAGTCACGACAGTCGTAAAACAGGTCACCGTGTGACTGTGACTGATTTTGCAACCTTTATATTGGTGGTCATTAAGTGAGGGCCACAATCCTTAAAGCGCCTTCTTCTGATGTCTGGACTTCAACTCCCAACCATGTCGACTTGAAGATGTTTGGACTTCAACTCCCAACCATGTCAACTTGAAGATGCCTGGACTTTAACTCCCAACCACGTCAACTTGAGGATGTCTGGACTTCAACTCCCAACCATGTCAACTTGAAGATGTCTTGACTTCAACTCCCAACCATGTCAACTTGAAGATGTCTTGACTTCAACTCCCAACCATGTCAACTTGAAGATGTCTGGACTTCAACTCCCAACCATGTCGACTTGAAGATGTCTGGACTTCAACTCCCAACCATGTCAACTTGAAGATGTCTGGACTTCAACTCCCAACCATGTCAACTTGAAGATGCCTGGACTTTAACTCCCAACCACGTCAACTTGAAGATGTCTGGACTTCAACTCCCAACCATGTCAACTTGAAGATGTCTTGACTTCAACTCCCAACCATGTCAACTTGAAGATGTCTGGACTTCAACTCCCAACTATGTCGACTTGAAGATGTTTGGACTTCAACTCCCAACCATGTCAACTTGAAGATGTCTGGACTTAAACTCCCAGAATTCCCCAGTTGTGATAAATCCTCCATCTCAGTTTACCTCCATCTGGCCAATTTAAAACTAGATGGAATTTCTAATCCCCAGAATTGTGGTTACCTTGTGAGCCCCCCCCCCTCCCGCCCCGGAGCTGTTTGGAGTCGGGAGAGGCTTAAACTCAATAAAATAATAAATAAAATAAGACTGGAACAAAATAACACAATCATAACAAAATAACACCCCCCAAATTTGCTCCATGCATTAACTAGGTGTCCCCATCTAGGCTACATCTCAAAAATCATTTTGCTTGGTTATGTCTTTCTTTAGGACTAGAGAATCTGTCAATCACATCCTAACATTTACCAAGACATTTATGGCAGGGGTCTCCAACCTTTGCAACTTTTAAGTCTGAAGGACTTCAGCTCCCAGAATTCTCCAGCCAGCAAAGCTCAACAACTCTAACCCAGGGGTCTCCAACCTTTGCAACTTTAAGTCTGAAGGACTTCAGCTCCCAGAATCCTCCAGCCAGCAAAGCTCAACAACTCTAACCCAGGGGTCTCCAACCTTGGCAACTTTAAGTCTGAAGGGCTTCAGCTCCCAGAATCCTCCAGCCAGCAAAGCTCAACAACTCTAACCCAGGGGTCTCCAACCTTGGCAACTTTAAGTCTGAAGGACTTCAGCTCCCAGAATCCTCCAGCTAGCAAAGCTCAACAACTCTAACCCAGGGGTCTCCAACCTTTGCAACTTTAAGTCTGAAGGACTTCAGCTCCCAGAATTCTCCAGCCAGCAAAGCTCAACAACTCTAACCCAGGGGTCTCCAACCTTTGCAACTTTAAGTCTGAAGGACTTCAGCTCCCAGACTTCTCCAGCTAGCAAAGCTCAACAACTCTAACCCAGGGGTCTCCAACCTTTGCAACTTTAAGTCTGAAGGACTTCAGCTCCCAGACTTCTCCAGCCAGCTTTGCTGGGAGCTGAAGTCCTTCAGACTTAAAAGTTGCAAAGGTTGGAGACCCCTGATTTAGGGTGAATAGCGAAAACACTGAGAAGCAGTCAGTATGTAAGTCTTATATACTGCTTCTCAGTGCTTTTACGGCCCTCTCTAAGCGGTTTACAGAGTCAGCCTCTTGCCCCCCAACAATCTGAGCCACCATGGAAGGAACAAAGGAAGGAAGGAAGGAAGGAAGGAAGGAAGGAAGGAAGGAGGGAGGGAGGGAGGGAGGAAGGGAAGGGAAGAAAAGAAGGAAGGAATAGCGCTTAGACTTATATATAAGTTATAAGGCATTAAATAAGGCACTTATAAGGCATTATAAAGTGGTATCAGGATCACATGAAGTGTTAATACCACTTTATAAGGCCTTGGGAAGGCCACACTTGGAATACTGCATTCAGTTTTGGTCGCCACGATGTAGAAAAGACGTGGAGACTCTGGAAAGAGTGCAGAGAAGAGCAACAAAGAGGACTAAGGGACTAGAGACTAAAACATATGAAGAACGGTTGCAGGAACTGGATAGGTCTAGTTTAATGAAAAGAGGGACCAGGGGAGACATGATAGCAGCCTTCCAATATCTCAGGGGCTGCCCCAAAGAAGAAGAGGGAGTCAAGCTATTCTCCAATGCACCTGAGGGCAGAACAAGAAGCAATGGGTGGAAACTAATCAAGGAGAGAAGCAACTTAGAACTAAGGAGAAATTTCCTGACAGTTAGAACAATTAACCTCTGGAACAGAAGTTGCCTCTAGAAGTTGTGAATGCCCCAACACTGCAAGTCTTCAAGAAGACGTTGGAGACCCATTTGTCTGAAATGGTATAGGATTTCCTGGAAGGTCCCTTCCAACTCTGCTATTGTATTGTATTGTATATACTGCTTCACAGTGCTTTTACAGCCCTCTCTAAGCGGTTTACAGAGTCAGCCTCTGCCCCCCCCCCCCAACAATCTGGGTCCTCATTTGACCCACCTCGGAAGGATGGAAGGCTGAGTCAACCTTGAGCCGGTCAGGATCGAACTCCATTCTATATGGGCAGAGTTAGCCTGCAATACTGAACTTTAACCACTGAGCCACCATGGAAGGAAGGAACAAAGGAAGGAAGGAAGGGAGGGAGGGAGGGAGGGAGGGAGGGAGGGAGGGAGATCAAGGAGGAAGGAAAGAAAAGAAGGAAGTTGTGACTGAAACTCTGAAAATTTGTAGCTGAGACAACTGAATCAAAGGTAGGGCATTCCAGAGTTTGACAACTCTATTCAAGGTAAAGGTTCCCCTCGCACATCTGTGACAGTCGTTCCTGACTCTAGGGGGCGGTGCTCATCTCTGTTTCAAAGCCCAAGAGCCAGCGCTGTCCGAAGACGTCTCCGTGGTCATGTGGCCGGCAGGACTCAACGTCGAAGGTGCAAGGAACACTGTTCCCTTCACACCAAGATGGTTCCTATTTTTCTACTTGCATTTTTTACATGCTTTGGAACTGCTAGGTTGGCAGAAGCTGGGACGAGTCACGGGAGCTCACCCCGTTACACGGCGCGAGGGATTCGAACCACCGAACTGCCGACCATCTTAACCACTGAGGCATTCTAAAGTGGTACAAATAGTTCACTCCTCTTGATTCTGTCCATCTCTTAATGCATCTGTTATCCCTCTGTTGATCCTACCTGCCCCCTTTATTTTATTACTAAATAAATATTTATTTATTATGAATATTTATGAATATTTATTATTTTAACAAATGTTAAGATATTTAACAAATATTAAGTTAAATTTATAATTTTAACTAATATTAAGTTATATTTATAATTATAACAATTCAAGTCTGTTATTATTTTAAGAAATATTAATATTTATTATGTAAACAAATATTAATATATATATATTAATTATCTTAATAATATTAAATAATATTTATTATGTTAACAAATATTAATTACTATTTATTATTTTAACAATTCATCTGTTGCTAGTTTAACAAATATTCATTGATATTTATTATTTTAAGAATTATTAATTGATATTATTTTAACAATTATTAATTAATATTTATTATGTTAGCAAATATTAAATAATATTTATTATGTTAGCAAATATTAAATAATATTTATTATGTTAACAAATATTAATTAATATTTATTATGTTAACAAATATTAATTAATATTTATTATTTTAACAATTCAAGTCTGTCATTATAACAAATATTAATTATTGTTTATTATGTAAACAAATATTAATTAATATTTATTATTTCAACAATTCATCTGTTGCTATTTTAACAAATATTAATTGATATTTATTATTTTAACAATTATTAATTGATGTTTATTATTTTAACAATTATTAATTAATATTTATTATGTTAACTAATATGAAATAATATTTATTATGTTAACAAATATTAATTAATATTTATTATGTAAACAAATATTAATTAATATTTATTATTTTAACAATTCATCTGTTGCTATTTTAACAAATATTAATTGATATTTATTATTTTAACAATTATTAATTGATATTTATTATTTTAACGATTATTAATTAATATTTATTATGTTAGCAAATATTAAATAATATTTATTATGTTAACAAATATTAATTAATATTTATTATTTTAACAATTCAAGTCTGTCATTATAACAAATATTAATTAATATTTATTATTTCAACAAATATTAATTAATATTTATTATTTCAACAAATATTAATTGATATTTATTATTTTAACAATTATTAATTGATATTTATTATTTTAACAAATATTAATTGATATTTATTATTTTAACAATTATTAATTGATATTTATATTTTAACAACTATTAATTAATATTTATTATGTTAACTAATATTAAATAATATTTATTATGTTAACACATATTAATTAATAGTTATTATTTTAACAATTATTAATTGATATTTATATTTTAACAATTATTAATTAATATTTATTATGTTAACTAATATTAACTAATATTTATTATGTTAACACATATTAATTAATAGTTATTATTTTAACAATTTAAGACAGTTACTATTTTAACCAATTTTAATTGATATTTATTATTTTAACAATTATTAATTGATATTTATTATGTTAACAAATATTAATTAGTATTTATTATTTTAACAAATATTCAGTTATATTCATTATTTAAGAAATATGAATCCATATTCATTATTTTAACAAATATTTATTCGTTAAAATAAGCCATCGCTATTATGAAATATTGTTTGAAAGAACAACGTAATAATCATAGGAAAGTTACCTTCAGGAGCCACTGGGTGTTATTTTCCAGAATCCTCTCCAGCTGCTGGACCCGCGGGGTGGGTTGTCCGTCGGGCAGAGCCTCCCCGGGGGAATCCCGCTGCAGGGCGTTGATGGCCAGGGGGTCCCCGGGGCTTTGGCAGGGGGCCGGGTCCGCTTCGGGCAGGACGAAGGTGTAGCTGCAGCGCCCTTGCTGGACCCGGTGGGCGCGGCGGCGGAGGAAGAGCCCCTCGCCCGCCCGCCTCTGGCTGCCCTGCGCCCCCCGGGATGCCAGCAGGGCACCGAGGGCCAGAATGGCCAGGAGGGGCAGCTGCATGGCGGCCAAGGAGGGGTGTGTGGAGGCGGGAGAAGCCCACCCGCTCGCCCTTCTCCCCGGTGCTGAAAGTCGGGTTTGGTCCGCTTGTAAGGCAGCCTCCGGGGATGCCCGCGGGCAGCGCTGCGCTCTTCCTTCTCTGGGTCCGGCTGATTCTCTAACGCCCCCCAACCCTCCTCCTCCTCTTCTTCTTCTCCTCCACGCATGAGAACTTCCTCTCTGCCTCTGGCCCTCCCCCTTTCCTCCCTCTTTCCTCCCCCCACTCTTTTCCCCCCTTTTGACAGCCCCCCTCCTTCCCCCCCCCCTTTCCTCTTCCTCAACCAGTTTGGCTTTCTTTTCTTTTTTCCTCTTTTCTTTTCACTTTCTTTCATCATCCGGGCGGGAGGTATGAGGTCAGCCCTGCGGAGGGGAGGGGAAGAATTGGAGGGGCTGCCCCAAAGAAGAGGGGGGGGAAGAGGAGGAAGAGGAGAATTGGGGGGCTGCCTAAAAGAAGAGCGGGAGGAGGAGGAGGAGGAAGAGGAGAATTGGGGGGGCTGCCTAAAAGAAGAGCGGGAGGAGGAGGAGGAGGAAGAGGAGAATTGGAGGGGCTGCCCCAAAAGAGAGGGGGAGAAGAGGAGGAAGAGGAGAATTGGGGGGCTGCCTAAAAGAAGAGCGGGAGGAGGAGGAGGAGGAGGAGAATTGGGGGGGCTGCCTAAAAGAAGAGGGGGAGAAGAGGAGGAAGAGGAGAATTGGGGGGCTGCCTAAAAGAAGAGGGGAGCAATAGAAGGAAGAGAGGGAGGAGGAGGAGAATTTGGGGGGCTGTCTAAAAGAAGAGGGGGAGAAGAGGAGGAAGAGGAGAATTGGGGGGCTGCCTAAAAGAAGAGGGGAGCAATAGAAGGAAGAGAGGGAGGAGGAGGAGAATTTGGGGGGCTGTCTAAAAGAAGAGGGGGAGAAGAAGAGGAAGAGGAGAATTTGGGGGGCTGCCTAAAAGAAGAGGGGGAGAAGGAGGAGGAGGAAGAGGAGAATTTGGGGGGCTGCCCCAAAGAAGAGGGGTTCAAGAGGAGGAGGAGGAGAATTTGAAGCGCTGCCCCAAAGGAGGGAGTCAAACTATTCTCCAAAGCACCTGAGGGCAGAACAAGAAGCAATGGGTGGAAACTAATCCAGGAGAGAAGCAACTTAGAACTGAGGAAGAATTTCCTGACAGTGAGAACAATTCACCAGTGGAACTACTTGCCTCTAGAAGTTGTGGCAGCTCCATCATTGGGGGTTTTGAAATTGAGATTGGACGGCCTGAAATGAAGCAGGGCCTCCTGCTTCAGCAGGGGGCTGGACTAGAAGACCTCCAAGGTCCCTACCAGCTCTAAGCCCACTCGTGGCCTCCCCTTCCTCCCCAAAGTTTTTTTTTTTTAAGTTGGGCTTCGCATGACTTCATGAATGGAAGGGACCTGGTTCTGCTTTGTCTGCATTTCCCCCACCACCACCCCACCCTAAATGTTTAAATTAGAGATTAAAATTAGAGCAAAGCCCATTCCCTTCCATTATGGATGATGTTCCCTAGTTGGGTCATGAAACGTCTGCAGGAAAACCACCCAACTCAGAGCTTTCTATGAACCTCACCCTCCTCCTCTCCTCCAGCACTGATGATGTTCCCTAGTTGGGTCATGAAACGTCTGCAGGAAAACCGCCCAGCTCAGAGCTTTCTATGAACCTCACCCTCCTCCTCTACTCCAGCACTGATGATGTTCCCTAGTTGGGTCATGAAACGTCTGCAAGAAAGCAACCAAGCTCAGAGAGCACCAAGGACCCCACCTCCTCCTCCTCCCTCCCTCCTTCCTCTTCCTCTCTCCTCTTCCTCCTGCTCCTCCTCTTGAAACCCTCCCTTCCTTCTAGCACTGATGATGTTACCTAGTTGAGTCATGAAACATCTGGAGGAAAACCAGCATGCTCAGAGAGCACCAAGGACCCCACATCTGCTTGATGTTAAACTGATGCAGGCAGACCAATAATACAATAATACAAGAGCAGAGTTGGAAGGGACCTTGGAGGTCATCTAATTCAACCCCCTGCCTAGGCAGGAAGCCCTCTACATTTCAGACAAATGGCTCTCCAACATCTTCTTAAAGACTTCCAGTGTTGGGGCATTCACAACTTCTGGAGGCAACTTCTGTTCCACTGATTAATTGTTCTCACTGTCAGGAAATTCTTCCTCAGTTCCAAGTTGCTTCTCTCCTTGATTAGTTTCCACCCATTGCTTAGTTTCCAGTGTCTTTTTCCCCACTTGGAACTGAACCCAGAAGGACCTTTCTTTCTTTCTTTCTTTCTTTCTTTCTTTCTTTCTTTCTTTCTTTCTTTCTTTCTTTCTTTCTTTCTTTCTTTCTTTCTTTCTTTCATACTTTCTTTTTCTTTCTTTCTTTCCCTCCCTCCCTCCCTCCCTTTCTTTAAGCCTTGTGATCCTGTCCACCATTAAACCATCATTCCAAGCAGCCTCCGTGTTTCCAGTGTCTTTTCCCCCCCACTTGGAGCTGAACCCAGAAGGACATTTCTTTCCACAAAGGCATCACTCAAAAGCCAGGGAGATCTTCTTGTCTGCTAAAGAAAATTCTTCATGTTTAATTCTTCCCCTCCCCTCTCCTCCCCTGTTGCCCATCTGGCAGGATTGGCTCCCCTCTTGTCTTCTCCTCTGGAATCAAAACTGAGTAGAAAAGCCAGCGTGATGATTTCGGGCCCGTTGAGGACCCACTTGGCCTGCAGCCGGGCCGAGTGTTGCTAGAAAGCGGCTATTTTCGGAAAGGCTCAAAGGCTCAAAGGCTCCCCCCATGTGGGAAGGAAGGAAGCAGGGGAATGGGTCTGTTTTCCTAAGGGCACAAGGAACATGTTTTCAGAGTCTGTTTGGAACGGGCAAGACAAGCGAAGGGGGAAGAGTCAACGGGCTTGCTACAATCTGATCAGCAACTTACAATACAATACAATAGCAGAGTTGGAAGGGACCTTGAGGGTCTTTTAGTCCAAACGCCTGCGTGGGCAGGAACCTTATACCATTTCAGACAAATGGCTATCTAATATCTTCTTAAAGACTTCCAGTGTTGGGGCATTCACAACTTCTGGAGGCAAGCTGTTCCAGAGGTTAATTGTTCTAACTGTCAGGAAATTTCTCCTTAGTTCTAGGTTGCTTCTCTCCTTGATTAGTTTCCACCCATTGCTTCTTGTCCTGCCCCCAGGTGCCTTGGAGAATAGTTTGGCTCCCTCTTCTTTGTGGCACCCTCTGAGATATCGGAACACTGCTATCATGTCTCCCCTGGTCCTTCTCTTCATCAAACTAGACATACCCAGCTCCTGCAACCGTTCTTCATATGTTTTAGTCTCCAGTCCCCTAATCATCTTGGTTGCTCTTCTCTGTCCTCTTTCCAGAGTCTCCACGTCTTTTCTACATCGTGGCGACCAAAACTGTATGCAGTATTCCAAGTGTGGCCTTACCAAGGCACTATACAGTGGCATTAACACTTCACGTGATCTAGATCACGAACTCCTAGATTGCAAGCTGGGAGTTTTTTACGTCTTCAAGAAAGCCCCCAAGACATACCTTTATTTCTTTAAAAGTCTTTTCTACGCACAGATATAAGAGGCATGGCATGAGTTGGATTGGATTGGACTGGGTAGGATTGGGATGGGATGGGCTTCATTGGGTTGAATTGAGCTGAGTTGGATTGAGTTGAGTGGATTGGGTTGATTACATTGGGTTGGTTTGGGTTGGTTTGGGCTAGGATGCATTATGTTGAGCTGAGTTGCATTGAGTTGAGTGGATTGAGTTGATTGCATTGAGTTGGGCTGGGCTGGGCTGGGGTGCATTATGTTGAGCTGCGTTGTATTGAGGTTGAGTTGAGTTGAATTGAATTGGGCTGGGCTGGGTTAAGGTGCATTGTGTTGACCTGAGTTGAATTGAGTTGGGTTGCTTTAGGTTGGGCTGGGCTGCATGGTGCTGACCTGAGTTGCATTGAGTTGAGTGGATTGAGTTGATTGCATTGGGTTGGGCTGGGCTGGACTGGGCTGGTGTGCATTATGTTGAGCTGTGTTGCATTGAGTTGAGTGAGTTGGGCTGAATTGAGTTGAGTGGATTGAGCTGAGTTGCATTGGGTTGGGTTGGGTTGGGTTGGGTTGGGCTGGGCTGGGCTGGGCTGGGCTGGGCTAGGATGCGTTATGTTGAGCTGAGTTGCATTGAGTTGAGTGTTAGGCTGAATTGAGTTGAGTGTTAGGCTGAATTGAGTTGAGTGGATAGAGTTGAGTTGCATTGGGTTGGGTTGGGCTGGGCTAGGATGCATTATGTTGGGCTGAGTTGCATTGAGTTGAGTGGATTGAGTTGATTGCATTGAGTTGGGCTGGGCTGGGCTGGGGTGCATTATGTTGAGCTGCATTGTATTGAGGTTGAGTTGAGTTGAATTGGGCTGGGCTAGGCTGGGTTAAGGTGCATTGTGTTGACCTGAGTTGAATTGAGTTGGGTTGCTTTAGGTTGAGCTGGGCTGCATGGTGCTGACCTGAATTGCATTGAGTTGAGTGGATTGAGTTGATTGCATTGGGTTGGGCTGGGCTGGGCTGGGGTGCATTATGTTGAGCTGTGTTGCATTGAGTTGAGTGAGTTGGGCTGAATTGAGTTGAGTGGATTGAGCTGAGTTGGGTTGGGTTGGATTGGGCTGAGCTGGGCTGGGCTAGGATGCGTTGTGTTGAGCTGAATTGCATTGAGTTGAGTGTTAGGCTGAATTGAGTTGAGTGAATAGAGTTGAGTTGGGTTGGGCTGGGCTAGGATGCATTATGTTGAGCTGAGTTGTATTGAGTTGAGTGGATTGAGTTGATTGCATTGAGTTGGGTTGGGCTGAGCTGGGCTGGGGTGCATTATGTTAAGCTGCGTTGTATTGAGTTTGAGTTGAGTTGAGTTGAATTGGGCTAGGCTGGGCTGGGTTAAGGTGCATTGTGTTGACCTGAGTTGCATTGAGTTGAGTGAGTTGACTTCACTTGAATTGAGTTGGGCTGAGTTGAGCTGCTTTGAGCTGAGTTGCATTGAGTTGAGTGAAAATGGAAAGGGGAAGGAAAGATGGGAAGGGGGGAAAGGAAAAGGAAAGGAAAGAAGAGCAGAGGAGAGGAAAGAGGAAACGAGAGGGGAGGGGAGGGGAGGGAAGAGGGAAGGAAAGATGGAAAGGAAGGGCAAGGAAAGGGAAGGAACAATCTTTGCTTCCTAGGAGTGAATACAATACAATACAATAGCAGAGTTGGAAGGGACCTTGGAGGTCATCTAGTCCAACTCCCTGCCTAGGCAGGAAACCCTATGCCATTTCAGACACATGGCTATCCAACATCTTCTTAAAGACTTCCAGTGTTGGGGCATTCACGACTTCTGGAGGCAAGTAGTTCCACTGATTAATTGTCCTAACGGTCAGGAAATTTCTCCTCAGTTCTAAGTTGCTTCTCTCCTTGATTAGTTTCCACCCATTGCTTCTTGTTCTGCCCTCAGGTGCTTTGGAGAATAGTTTGACTCCCTCTTCTTTGGGGCAACCCCTGAGATATCGGAAGGCTGCTATCCTGTCTCCCCTGGTCCTTCTCTTCATTAAACTAGACCTACCCAGTTTCTGCAACCGTTCTTCATATGTTTTAGTCTCCAGTCCCCTCATCCTATTTCTTGCTCTTCTCTGCACTCTTTCCAGAGTCTCCACATCTTTTCTACATCGTGACCATCAAAACTGAAGGCCAATATTCCAAGTGAAGCCTTCCCAAGGTCTTATAAAGTGGTATCAACCCTTCAGGTGATCTTGATTCCATCCCTCTGTTGATGCAGCCTAGAACTGGGTTGGCTTTTTTGGCAGCTGCTGCCCACGGCTGGCTCCTATTTCCATGGTTGTCCACTAGGACTCCAAGATCCCTCTCACAGTTAATAACTTCCTCCATCCACCGTGCTTACATTCTTGTTCTCTAGATGGCCCCTTTCCCTGGGAACCCTGCAATGTTTAAATCCCTCCATCCTTTGGCATCTGCCACCCTCTCTCTCTCTCTCTCCTCCACCCCCTCCCTTTCCAGCCCCCAAGCCTGCCCAATAAATCCAGCAGATGATTAATTTCCTCCTGAGTTCACAGTGCCAGCTTGCTCTCCAGGGCCTGCCGGAGAGGGGCAGAGGTCCCTGTACTCACAATCAGTCGCCAATCACAACACAACACAAGCATGAGAGCAGAGACGCACCAGGCTGCGAGGAGCTGGGGAGGGTGGTAGGGGCTGATCTCTCTCCTGGAGATGGTTTGGATGTCTTTAGAAGACATCTCTCTATTTTTAGGAAAGGTCTGAAGATCCTGGCTTGAACCACCACACGCCTCTCCTGCTGGGCCTGCTGGGATGGGGTATAAATTTGAAAAATAAAATAAATAAACATTTCTGCCTGGTTTTTTTATTTATTTTTATTTTTAAAGTTGGGATATTATCTGTGGAAATCGCTAGCCTGAAAAGGTGGAATTTGTGGAGGGAAAGCTTTTATTTGGGAAGTATGCAGTGGAAAGATTCTGGAAAAGACAATCAAGCAATGAATTAGCCCAACACCTAGAAGCAAACAAAGTAATAGCCAAAAGCCAACATGGGTTTGTCAAAAACAGATCATGCCAGACTAATCTAATTGCATTCTTTGACAAAGTGACAAAATTAGTGGACCAGAGGAATGCTGTCGATATAGTTTACTTGGACTTCAGTAAGGCATTTGACAAGGTAGACCATAACCTACTACTAGATAAAGTAGAAGAATGTGGGTTAGACAGCATCACCACCAGATGGATTCGCAACTGGCTGACCAACCGCACTCAACGTGTAGTCCTCAATGGAACTGCATCTCCATGGAAGGAAGTATGCAGTGGAGTCCCCCAAGGCTCTGTTTTAGGCCCAGGACTCTTCAACATCTTCATCCATGATTTGTATGAGGGGATAAATGGGGAACTCATCAAATTTGCAGACGACACCAAGCTGGCAGGAATAGCCAACACTCCAGAAGATAGGCTTAAGATACAGAAGGATCTGGACAAACTTGAACATTGGGGGCTATCTAATAAAATGAAATTCAAGGGCGAAAAGAGGAAGGTTCTACATTTAGGCAACAAAAACAAAATGCCCAGGTACAATATAGGTGGTACCTTGCTCAATAGTAGCAACTGTGAAAGGGATCTTGGAGTCCTAGTGGACAACCATGGAAATAGGAGCCAGCCGTGGGCAGCAGCTGCCAAAAAAGCCAACCCAGTTCTAGGCTGCATCAACAGAGGGAGAGAATCAAGATCCCGTGAAGGGTTAATGCCACTTTATAAGGCCTTGGGAAGGCCACACTGGGAATATTTGCATCCAGTTTTGGTCACCAAGATGTAGAAAAGACGTGGAGACTCTAGAAAGAGTGCAGAGAAGAGCAAGAAAGAGGATGAGGGGACTGGAGACTAAGACATATGAAGAACAATTGTAGGAACTGGGTAGGTCTAGTTTAATAAAAAGAAGGATTAGGAGAAACTTGATAGCAGTGTTCCAATATCTCAGGGGTTGCCCCAAAGAAGAGGGAGTCAAGCTATTCTCCAAAGCTCCTGAGGGCAGAACAAGAAGCAATGAGTGGAAACTAATCAAGGAGAGAAGCAACTTAGAACTGAGGAGGAATTTCCTGACAATCAGAACAATTAACCAGTGGAACAGAAGTTGCCTCCAGAAGTTGTGAATGCCCCAATCCTGGAAGTCTTTAAGAGGATGTTGGATAGCCATTTGTCTGCAACGGTATAGGGCTTTTTGCCTAGGCAGGGGGTTGGAGTAGATGACCTCCAAGGTTCCTTCCAATTCTGCTATTGTATTGTACTGTATTGTAACTGTCACTTAACAAGTCATTGGTCAGAGATGGTGTATTTTTTTTTAATTTACATTTATATCCCGCCCTTCTCCACAGAGGACCCAGGGTGTAGGGTCTCCTGCTTGGGGGGGGGGGAGGTCAGACTAGATGACCTCCAAGGTCCCATCCAACTCTTATTCTGTTATTCTAAGTTGGGGGAGGACAAGAAAGGGATGGCAAAAATGCCTTCAGGCCAGCCCCCCACCCCACCCCCAGGGATCCAAAGGCATCTGAGGGTTAATGTTTTTGAAAATGTCTGTTTATTTTTCCCTGTAGCTTTTTTTTGAAGGCCCAAGCCCCCCCCCCCCCCACCCGGGAAGCTGATCCCCATCCTTCCCAAGACCTTTCACCTCTGGGCTGGGTGGAAATAGGGACGGAGGCCGATTGCCAAGTCTCGGTGTTGGGCCTCAACCTTCAGCCTTTCTCCTTCCCTCCTTCTGAGGATCTGCAGGAGAAAAAAGCCAGATTCCCAAAAGGCTGGAGAGAAATTATTAAATTCAACCCCTAACCCCATGGTTGGATTGCACTGCCATCTCCTGGAGAGGGAGGGAAGGAGGGAGAGAGAGAGAGAACAGAGAGGGAGAAAAGAGAGAGACAGAGAGAAGAGAGAGGAGAGAGAAGAGAGAGAGAAAAGAGAGACAGAGAGAGGAGAAAGAGAAGAGAGAAAAAAGAGGGAGAAAAGAGAGAGACAGAGAGAAGAGAGAGGAGAGAGAAGAGAGAGAAGAGAAAAAGAGACAGAGAGAAGAGAGAGGAGAGAGAGAAAAGAGAGAGAAAAGAGAGACAGAGAGAGGAGAAAGAGAAGAGAGAAAAGAGAGAGAGAAAAGAGAGAGACAGAGAGAGGAGAGAGAGAGGAGAGAGAGGAGAGAGAGAGAAGAGAGAGAAGAGAGAGAGAGAAGAGAGAGGAGAGAGAAAAGAGAAAAGAGAGAGCGGAGAGAGAGAAAAGAGAGACAGAGAGAAAGAGAGGAGAGAGAGAGAAGAGACGAGGGAGAGAGAGGAGAGAGAGAAAAGAGAGAGAAGAGAGAGAGGAGAGTGGAGAGAGAGGAGAGAAGAGAGAGAGAAAAGGAGAGAAGAGAGGAGAGAGCGAGAGAAAAGAGAGAGAGAGAAAAGAGAGAGAGACAGAGAGAAGAGAGAGAGGAGAGAGAAGAGAGAGAGAAGAGAGAGAGAGACAGAGAGGAGAGAGAGGAGAGAGAGAGGAGACAGGAGAGAGAAGAGAGAGAGAAGAGAGGAGAGAAGAGAGAGAAAAGAGAGAGAGAGAAAAGAGAGAGAGACAGAGAGAAGAGAGAGAAGAGAGAGAGGAGAGGGAAGAGAGAGAGAAGAGAGAGAGAGACAGAGAGAGGAGAGAGAGGAGAGAGAGAGGAGACAGGAGAGAGAAAAGGAGAGAAGAGAGGAGAGAGAGAGAGAAAAGAGAGAGAGAGAAAAGAGAGAGACAGAGAGAAGAGAGAGAAGAGAGAGAGAAGAGAGAGAGACAGAGAGAGGAGAGAGAGGAGAGAGAGAGGAGACAGGAGAGAAGAGAGAGAGAAGAGAGGAGAGAAGAGAGAGAGAGAGAGAAGAGAGAAAGGGACAGAAAGAAGAGAGAGAGAAGAAAGAGAAGAGAGAGAGAGATGGATGACTGGTGCAATAGGTAGTCCTCGAACATACGACAAGGGAGCCCAGAATTTGTGTTGCTCAGTGTCATGGTCCTGTTGGTGTCCTCCAGCAGAGCTGGCAGCCGAGTCGGAGAGTGAGGAGGGTTGGGGAGGAACCTGGGCCAGTCCTGGAGTCTGGGGAAGGCTCGGATGAGGGCTCTGTGTCGGAGGCAGAGAGGGGGAAGGAGAAGAAAGGGAAAGGGGAGAAAAGAAGAGAAGGAAGGAAGATGGAAGAGACGAGGAGGAAGAGGAGGAGGAGAACTGTGAATCTTAATGCTCTCTGAGCTTGCTTGTTTCCTTACAGACATTTCGTGACCCAACTAGTTAACTTCATCAGTGTTGGAAAGGAGAGGTCTTTGCAGAATGAAATAGAAGGAAGAGGAGGTGAGAGGGAGGGAGGGAAGGAGGAAGGAAGGAAAGAAGGAAGGAAGGAAGAAGGAAGGAAGGAAGGAAGGAGGTGGACGGATGATTGTGGGGTCTTTGCTGCTCCGTGAACTTGGTTGTTTTCTTAGACATTTCGTGACCCAACTAGTTAACCTCATCAGTGTTGGAAAGGAGTGGTCTTTGCAGAATGAAATAGAAGTAAGAGGAGAGGAGAAGGGAGAGAAGGAAGGAGAAAGAGGGAATGGAAAGACAGAGAAATGGGAGGGAGGGAGCAAGAAAGAGGACTAGAGAGGAAAGGAAGGAAGGAAGGAAGG
>CM077644.1:4526423-4558923 GCA_039707465.1 Rhabdophis nuchalis | reverse complement strand
AAATAGATAATATATTTCAAAAAGATATGAAGGATTTTCTTTTAAATACGTTGCCGTTCTAGAAATAAATTCTCTATAATATATATATATATATATAATTATTTATTTATAGAAATAAGAACGTGTTGCTCCCATTTTTGGCCCAAAGTACAGAAAACCTGTCAGAAATCTGCAACTTGATTGGGTGGGGTGGGGGTGGGGGGCGGTTGATGGAATGTAGATTTAGAGATAAATATTTATATATTTAGTAAATACCTGCAGTCACAGGATTTCAGTACAATTATTTCAGTGAGAATAGTTGGAAAGGGAATTCTACAGGAATGCTATCCAACACAAGGATGATTCTAACTCTGTAGGGGCAGTCCTCGCTTTACGACCAAAACGTTGGAGCAGAATTTCCATCGCTAAGCAAGGGGGCTATTGAAGTAATTCACGCGGGATGTTGCACTCCTGTTCTGCCACGGTCGTTAAGCGGATCGGGCGGTCCTTAAGTGAACCCGGCTTTCCCGTCGACTCCGCTTGTCAAAAGCCGGTGGGACGTTGAGAAATGGGGACCACGTGACCGGGGGGGGGGGGGGCGGGACCCGGCAATCCTTGTTCATCCGTGCCTCTTCCCGAGTACCCATATTGTGACCGTGTGGGATGCCGAGGATGCGTGACGGTTATAAATGCGAGGACCAGTCGTAAGAGACCGTTTTCCCCCCGTTGCCCGTTGCCACTTCGAAGGGTAGGTAAAGCCATGATTGTAACTCAAGGACTAGCTCACAGCCATCGGTTCGTTTAAAAAAACACGACAACAACAAATTTAGGGTTTGGATCCAGTAAAAATGAGGACACTGAAAAATTAAATACAAATGTCATGTTTGAATCCTTTGATAAGCAAACAAACAAACAAAAAAAACCCCAACTTTTCCTGTTTTTGTTCTGGTGTTTCTTACACCCAACATATTGGAAGCAGTGCACAAATACATCCGTGCAAAAGGTTGGAGACAGTTGTACACTTGAAAGACAGAATGACAGAGTTGGAAGGGGCCTTGGAGGTCTTCTAGTCCAGCCCTCTGCTCAAGCAGGAGACCCTTACGGAATGACAGAATAACAAGAGTTGGAAGGGACCTCAGAGGTCTTCTAGTCCAGCCCTCTGCTCAAGCAGGAGACCCTTACAGAATGACAGAATAACAAGAGTTGGAAGGGGCCTTGGAGGTCTTCTAGTCCAGCCCTCTGCTCAAGCAGGAGACTCTTATGGAATGACAGGATAACAAGAGTTGGAAGGGACCTCAGAGGTCTTCTAGTCCAGCCCTCTGCTCAAGCAGGAGACCCTTATGGAATGACAGGATAACAAGAGTTGGAAGGGGCCTTGGAGGTCTTCTAGTCCAGCCCTCTGCTCAAGCAGGAGACCCTTATGGAATGACAGAATAACAAGAGTTGGAAGGGGCCTTGGAGGTCTTCTAGTCCAGCCCTCTGCTCAAGCAGGAGACCCTTACGGAATGACAGAATAACAAGAGTTGGAAGGGACCTCGGAGGTCTTCTAGTCCAGCCCTCTGCTCAAGCAGGAGACCCTTATGGAATGACAGGATAACAAGAGTTGGAAGGGACCTTGGAGGTCTTCTAGTCCAGCCCTCTGCTCAAGCAGGAGACCCTTATGGAATGACAGGATAACAAGAGTTGGAAGGGACCTCAGAGGTCTTCTAGTCCAGCCCTCTGCTCAAGCAGGAGACCCTTATGGAATGACAGGATAACAAGAGTTGGAAGGGGCCTTGGAGGTCTTCTAGTCCAGCCCTCTGCTCAAGCAGGAGACCCTTATGGAATGACAGGATAACAAGAGTTGGAAGGGGCCTTGGAGGTCTTCTAGTCCAGCCCTCTGCTCAAGCAGGAGACCTTTACGGAATGACAGCATAACAAGAGTTGGAAGGGGCCTTGGAGGTCTTCTAGTCGAGCCCTCTGCTCAAGCAGGAGACCCCTATGGAATGACAGCATAACAAGAGTTGGAAGGGGCCTTGGAGGTCTTCTAGTCCAGCCCCCTGCTCAAGCAGGAGACCCTTATGGAATGACAGCATAACAAGAGTTGGAAGGGGCCTTGGAGGTCTTCTAGTCCAGCCCTCTGCTCAAGCAGGAGACCCTTATGGAATGACAGCATAACAAGAGTTGGAAGGGGCCTTGGAGGTCTTCCAGTCCAGCCCTCTGCTCAAGCAGGAGACCCTTACGGAATGACAGGATAACAAGAGTTGGAAGGGACCTTGGAGGTCTTCTAGTCCAGCCCTCTGCTCAAGCAGGAGACCCTTATGGAATGACAGCATAACAAGAGTTGGAAGGGGCCTTGGAGGTCTTCTAGTCCAGCCCTCTGCTCAAGCAGGAGACCCTATACAGAATGACAGAATAACAAGAGTTGGAAGGGACCTTGGAGGTCTTCCAGTCCAGCCCTCTGCTCAAGCAGGAGACCCTTATGGAATGACAGCATAACAAGAGTTGGAAGGGGCCTTGGAGGTCTTCCAGTCCAGCCCTCTGCTCAAGCAGGAGACCCTTACGGAATGACAGGATAACAAGAGTTGGAAGGGACCTTGGAGGTCTTCTAGTCCAGCCCTCTGCTCAAGCAGGAGACCCTTATGGAATGACAGCATAACAAGAGTTGGAAGGGACCTTGGAGGTCTTCTAGCCCAGCCCCCTGCTCAAGCAGGAGACCCTTACGGAATGACAGCATAACAAGATTTGGAAGGGGCCTTGGAGGTCTTCTAGTCCAGTCCCCTGCTCAAGCAGGAGACCCTTATGGAATGACAGCATAACAAGATTTGGAAGGGGCCTTGGAGGTCTTCTAGTCCAGCCCTCTGCTCAAGCAGGAGACCCTTATGGAATGACAGCTTAACAAGAGTTGGAAGGGGCCTTGGAGGTCTTCTAGTCCAGTCCCCTGCTCAAGCAGGAGACCCTTACGGAATGACAGCATAACAAGAGTTGGAAGGGGCCTTGGAGGTCTTCTAGTCCAGTCCCCTGCTCAAGCAGGAGACCCTTATGGAATGACAGCATAACAAGAGTTGGAAGGGGCCTTGGAGGTCTTCTAGTCCAGCACTCTGCTCAAGCAGGAGACCCTTATGGAATGACAGCATAACAAGATTTGGAAGGGATCTTGGAGGTCTTCTAGTCCAGCCCTCTGCTCAAGCAGGAGACCCTTACAGAATGACAGAATAACAAGAGTTGGAAGGGACCTTGGAGGTCTTCTAGTCCAGCCCCCTTCTCAAGCAGGAGACCCTATACAGAATTACAGCATAACAAGATTTGGAAGGGACCTTGGAGGTCTTCTAGTCCAGCCCCCTTCTCAAGCAGGAGACCCTCTACCATTTCATACAAGTGGCTGTCCCGTCTCTTCTGGAAAGCCTCCAGTAATGGAGCACTCACAACTTCTGGTGGTCAGCAGTTCCACTGGTTGATTGCTCTCGTTGTTAGGAAATGTCTCCTCCAAATTCCACATTGTTTCTCTCCTGGATTAGTTTCCACCCATTGCTTCTTGTCCTGCCTTCAGGTGCCTTAGAGAATAGCTTGACTCCCTCTTCTTTGGGGCAACCCCTGAGATATTGGAAGACTGCTATCATGTCTCCCCTGGTCCTTCTCTTCATTCAACTAGACATACCCAGTTGCTGCGACCGTTCTTCTTGTATTTTAGCCTCCAAGAACTTAGGATGGCTTGAAAACAATTTAGTTTTTATCGTGAGCTAGAGCCGAGGGCATTCTAGGTTGCTCCAAGCATGCGATTCTCCATTTGAGGTTGGACCAAGATGTCCCATCCTCACCGTGGCCAATTTGTACTTTTGCTGGAGGAACACGGGCAGGATTTGGTGATGTCAAAACTCGGCGTGTCCAAAAAGCAGAAAGGAGAAACTCGTTGGGTCGACAAAGGTTGGCCGATGGATCCAGTTGAAGTCAGAAAGCTGGAGCTGGGAGTTCTAGATCATGAAAGGTTCTGCCTAGGTTGGTTGTCCATGACCACCCTCGTCTCAACCTGTTGGGTGAGAAAACATGGAGACAACATCTAAATCCCAGTTGGTTCTTCCTTTCTCATGTTGGTTGGACAATCGATTCTGTTTCTAGAATGAATAACAGTGAGAAAGATTCAGGGAAACCCTTCTAAGGGGTGGTGGAGGAAGAACCAGGAGAAAGCTAGATGAGATCTTGCATTGCCTCCCGAGCTCCATCTCTTGGGGGGTCTTTAGATAGGACCCTGTGTGGTTCTTCGGCTCTTCTGGATGGTCCATCTCCCCCTTCTTCCATAGCACGTCAAAGAGCAAGAGTTAGTCCCTTCTTATTTGGGTTCCTTGATTGGTTCCTCCAATAGAGGTGACGTTCTGGTTTTCATACAACCGAAGGTCCTGTGATGGAGAGGTGGATGGATGGATGAAAGGTAGGGAGATGACATCAATATGGGAAAAGATGGCGCATGGGATCTATCTTCCATCTTCTGTTGTCCAACCACGCTGGAGAGGAGGTCAAGAGGTGCCACCACGAACCATCACGATGGAGAAGAACGGACAACCGAGGAACGGAAGAGCAGGGTCCTTGAAAGGCAGAAAGAAAGAGATAGAAACCATCCGAATTTATATTTAATTTGGCCAGCGATGGAGCTCCTGGATGGACTTCATTGGGTTCATTGACCACCTCCAGGGCAAGTCCACTCGCTCTGAAGCTCGTTAAGCCACCTTGAAGGTATCTATTCTTTTCTTCCTCCTCTCCTGCCTTTCCTTCTTGCTTCTCCTGGGGTTCTCGTTCTTCGCTGCAAGACAAGAAGCAAAGGAGCGGATTCAGGCTACTTTCTTGTCGAAGCGTGAAATCTTTGGCCAGAAGAGGCCCAGCTGGCTATTAGCAAGCCAAACATTTTCTCCCTCCACCAAAAAAGAACAAACACACACACACACACACACACACACACATCTGGTTCTCAACTCTCTTTTTCAACACCAGCCCACTAAGAGGGGTGGGGGGGGTGTTTGTTGCGCCAGAACATTGTCAGGGCAAGGAGTGAGAGGAGATGACCGTTGGTTCGGCTTCAGTGAATTGTGCAAAATCAGCTTGAGAGCTTCTGAAATCTTATGGCTGTTCTTTCTCTCTCTCTCTCTTTCTTCCTCCTTCTCTCCCTCCCTATCTATCCATCCATCCACCCACTCATCCAGGTTGACTCAGCCTTCCCTCCTCCCGAGGTGGATCAAATGAGGACCTGGATTATTGGGGGGGGGGGGAGGGGGGGGCAAGAGGCTGACTCTGTAATACTTCCCTGCTTCGAATCCCAGGAAGGGTCTGGCTAGCTGATGAGAGCTAAAAAGCTCGAAGTAGATCTATCCTAGTCTCCCTGATGTATTTATTGATCAGCTCAAAAACCTAACATATATATATGTATGTATGTATGTGTGTGTATGTATGTGTGTGTATGTATGTGTGTGTGTATGTATGTGTGTGTATGTATGTATGTATGTATGTTTATCCTGCCCGCCCGCCCGTCCATCTGCCTGCCCATCCATCCATCTAATCTGTCTCTCTGTCCCTCTCTAGTCTGTCTGTCTATTTATCCTGACTGACTGACTGTCTGTCTGTCTATCTCTATCCCTCCCATGTCTGTCTATCGTCTGTCTGTCTGTCTGTCTGTCTGTCTGTCATCTATTTATCCTGTCTGTTTGACTGTCTGTCTATCTATCTATCTATCTATCTATCTATCTATCTATCTATCTATCTATCTATCTATCTATCATCTATCTATCTATCTATCTATATCTATCTATCATCTATCTATCTATCTATCTATCTATCTATCTATCTATCTATCTATCTATCTATCTATCATCTATCTATCTATCTATCTCTATCCCTCGCCTGCCTGCCTGCCTGCCTGCCTGCCTGCCTGCCTATCTATCTTCTATCTATCTATCTATCTATCTATCTATCTATCTATCTATCTATCTATCTATCTATCTATCTATCTATCTATCTATCATCTATCTATCTATCTCTATCCCTCGCCTGCCTGCCTGCCTGCCTGCCTGCCTGCCTGCCTGCCTGCCTGCCTGCCTGCCTGCCTGCCTGCCTATCTATCTATCTATCTATCTATCTATCTATCTATCTATCTATCTATCTATCTATCTATCTATCTATCATCTATCTATCTATCCCTCGCCTGCCTGCCTGCCTGCCTGCCTGCCTGCCTGCCTGCCTGCCTGCCTGCCTGCCTGCCTGCCTGCCTGCCTGCCTGCCTGCCTGCCTGCCTGCCTGCCTGCCTGCCTGCCTGCCTGCCTGCCTGCCTGCCTATCTATCTATCTATCTATCTATCTATCTATCTATCTATCTATCTATCTATCTATCTATCTATCTATCTATCTATCTATCTGAATGCAGCATGGCATGCTAATTCTGCCCGCTGCCAGCAGTTCGATCCTGACTGGCTCCAGGTGGACTCAGCCTTCCGTCCTTCCGAGGTGGATCAAATGAGGACCCAGATTGTTGGGGGGGGGGGGGGGGGCAGAGGCTGACTCTGTAAACCGCTCAGAGAGGGCTGGGAAGTCCTGTGAAGCGGTCTAGAAGTCTAAGGGCTACTGGTCAGTGCTAAGAAAGATGGTTGAAAAGTTCGGCTGACCAGACCGTAGGATCTTTTGTAAGGACAGACCGGGGGGGTGAGGGGGGGGGTCCAGTCACGTGACCTGGCCTCCAAATCTTACCTCCGGGACAATGTCTCTTCATCAGGCAGTTCTGGGACTCGGATAGCGCTGGACACAAGGTGGCCTGGTCCTTCCCGCTCTGGAGCGTCTCCCGAACTCGGACCTTTGAGCCCCACTTGTACCCGCACATCCGACCTTGGTTGGTGCAGGGGCTCCAGTTGCTCCAGGGGGCTGCCTCACAGTTTTCTGGGGTGGGGAGGGGAAAGGGAAGAGAGTAGCGAGACGCAATCAGGACTAGGACCTTGTCACTTGCCAAACTTGGGGGGGGGGGGGGGAGTCCCTGCTGCTCTCTGAGCTGGGTGGTTTTCCTGCAGACGTTTCATGACTCAACTAGGGAACATCACCAGTGCTAGAAGGGAGTGGAGTTTGAGGAGAGGAAGGAGAAGGGGAGGAGGAAGAGGAGGAGGAAGAGGTGGAGGAGGAATAGGAAGAGGAGGAGGAGGAGGAGGAGGAGGAGGAGGAGGAGAAGAAGAAGGAAAAGGAGGAGGAGGAAAGAGAAGAAGAAGAAGAAGAAGAAGAAGAAGAAGAAGAAGAAGAAGAAGAAGAAGAGGAGGAGGAGGAGAAGAAGAAGAAGAAGAAGGAAGAGGAGGAGGAGGAGGAAAGAGAAGAAGAAGAAGAAGAAGAAGAAGAAGAAGAAGAAGAAGAAGAAGAAGAAGAAGAAGAAGAAGAGGAGGAGGAGGAGGAGGAGGAGAAGAAGAAGAAGAAGGAAGAGGAGGAGGAGGAGGAAAGAGAAGAAGAAGAAGAAGAAGAAGAAGAAGAAGAAGAAGAAGAAGAAGAAGAAGAGGAGGAGGAGGAGGAGGAGGAGGAGGAGGAGAAGAAGAAGAAGGAAGAGGAGGAGGAGGAGGAAAGAGAAGAAGAAGAAGAAGAAGAAGAAGAAGAAGAAGAAGAAGAAGAAGAAGAAGAAGAAGAAGAAGAAGAAGAAGGAAGAGGAGGAGGAAAAGAAGAAGAAGAAGGAAGAGGAGGAGGAGGAGGAAAGAGAAGAAGAAGAAGAAGAAGAAGAAGAAGAAGAAGAGGAGGAGGAGG
This sequence comes from Rhabdophis nuchalis, assembly GCA_039707465.1. Classification (NCBI taxonomy): domain Eukaryota; kingdom Metazoa; phylum Chordata; class Lepidosauria; order Squamata; family Natricidae; genus Rhabdophis; species Rhabdophis nuchalis. Next base: position 4,551,217 of record CM077644.1, on the reverse strand, counting down.
AGGAGGAGAAGAAGAAGAAGAAGGAAGAGGAGGAGGAGGAAAGAGAAGAAGAAGAAGAAGAAGAAGAAGAAGAAGAAGAAGAAGAAGAAGAAGAAGAAGAAGAAGAAGATGATAATAACTATGGGGGGCGCTTTGTCCTCTCTGAGTTTGTTTGTTTTCTTGCAGACGTTTCATTACCCATCTAGGTAGCATCATCAGTGCTAGAAGGGAGTGGGGGTTGGAGGAGGAAGAAGAAGAGGAGAAGAAAGGAGATGGTTGAGGGAAAGGAGGAGGGAGGGAGGTGCCCCTTTTCCGCCCAATGGTTCAGTCTTCTGCTCCCAGGATGCAGAGGATGGGTGGGGAAGGGGGGTCGGGGGCTGCTCCCTCCTGCAGCTGGTCTTACCTTGGCATTCCCAGGTGCTGTGCAGGCCAGGGTGTCTGGAGGACAGGTGCTTAAGCATTTCCCTTTGTGCAGGTAGAAGCGCTTCTGGCACCTCATGCAGAAGTCTTTGCTGAAGCAGCTCTCGCAGTTGGGCGACCGGCATTCTGGAACAAAGAGGGGAGAAAAAGCCGCCTTTAGAATGGAATGGAATGGAATGGAATAGAAAATATGGAATGGAATGGAATAGAAAATATGGAATGGAATGAAATGGAATGGAATAGAAAATATGGAATGGAATGGAATAGAAAATATGGAATGGAATGGAATGGAAAATATGGAATGGAATGGAATAGAAAATATGGAATGGAATGGAATGGAATAGAAAATATGGAATGGAATGGAATGGAATAGAAAATATGGAATGGAATGGAATGGAATAGAAAATATGGAACGGAATTTAATGGAATAGAAATATGGAATGGAATGGAATGGAATAGAAAATATGGAATGGAATGGAATAGAAAATATGGAATGGAATGGAATGGAATAGAAAATATGGAATGGAATAGAAAATATGGAATGGAATGGAATGGAATAGAAAATATGGAATGGAATGGAATGGAATAGAAAATATGGAACGGAATTTAATGGAATAGAAAATATGGAATGGAATGGAATGGAATAGAAAATATGGAATGGAATGGAATGGAATGGAATAGAATAGAATAGAATGGAACGGAATGGAATAGAATAGAAAATATGGAATGGAATAGAATAGAATAGAAAATATGGAATGGAATAGAAAATATGGAATGGAATGGAATAGAATAGAATGGAACGGAACGGAATGGAATGGAATAGAATAGAAAATATGGAATGGAATGGAATAGAATAGAATAGAAAATATGGAATGGAATAGAAAATATGGAATGGAATGGAATGGAATAGAATAGAATGGAATGGAATGGAATGGAATAGAAAATATGGAATGGAATAAAATAGAAAATATGGAATGGAATGGAATAGAATAGAAAATATGGAATGGAATGGAATAGAAAATATGGAGTGGAATGGAATGGAATAGAAAATATGGAATGGAATGGAATGGAATGGAATAGAATAGAATGGAACGGAATGAAATGGAATAGAATATAAAATATGGAATGGAATAGAATAGAATAGAAAATATGGAATGGAATAGAAAATATGGAATGGAATGGAATGGAATAGAATAGAATGGAACGGAACGAAATGGAATGGAATGGAATAGAAAATATGGAATGGAATGGAATAGAATAGAATAGAAAATATGGAATGGAATAGAAAATATGGAATGGAATGGAATGGAATAGAATAGAATAGAATGGAATGGAATGGAATAGAAAATATGGAATGGAATAGGATAGAATAGAAAATATGGAATGGAATAAAATAGAAAATATGGAATGGAATGGAATAGAATAGAAAATATGGAATGGAATGGAATAGAAAATATGGAGTGGAATGGAATGGAATAGAAAATATGGAACGGAATTTAATGGAATAGAAAATATGGAATGGAATGGAATGGAATAGAAAATATGGAATGGAATGGAATGGAATGGAATAGAAAATATGGAATGGAATGGAATAGAAAATATGGAATGGAATGGAATAGAAAATATGGAATGGAATAGAAAATATGGAATGGAATGGAATGGAATAGAAAATATGGAATGGAATGGAATGGAATAGAAAATATGGAACGGAATTTAATGGAATAGAAAATATGGAATGGAATGGAATGGAATAGAAAATATGGAATGGAATGGAATGGAATGGAATAGAATAGAATGGAACGGAATAGAATAGAATAGAAAATATGGAATGGAATAGAATAGAATAGAAAATATGGAATGGAATAGAAAATATGGAATGGAATGGAATAGAATAGAATGGAACGGAACGGAATGGAATGGAATAGAATAGAAAATATGGAATGGAATGGAATAGAATAGAATAGAAAATATGGAATGGAATAGAAAATATGGAATGGAATGGAATGGAATAGAATAGAATGGAATGGAATGGAATAGAAAATATGGAATGGAATAGGATAGAATAGAAAATATGGAATGGAATAAAATAGAAAATATGGAATGGAATGGAATAGAATAGAAAATATGGAATGGAATGGAATAGAAAATATGGAGTGGAATGGAATGGAATAGAAAATATGGAATGGAATGGAATGGAATGGAATGGAATAGAATAGAATGGAACGGAATGGAATGGAATAGAATAGAAAATATGGAATGGAATAGAATAGAATAGAAAATATGGAATGGAATAGAAAATATGGAATGGAATGGAATGGAATGGAATAGAATAGAATGGAACGGAATGGAATGGAATAGAATAAAAAATATGGAATGGAATGGAATAGAAAATACGGAATGGAATGGAATAGAATAGAATAGAAAATATGGAATGGAATGGAATAGAATAGAAAATATGGAATGGAATAGAATAGAAAATATGGAATGGAATGGAATAGAATAGAATAGAAAATATGGAATGGAATGGAATAGAATAGAATAGAAAATATGGAATGGAATGGAATAGAAAATATGGAATGGAATGGAATAGAAAATACGGAATGGAATGGAATGGAATAGAATAGAATAGAAAATATGGAATGGAATGGAATAGAATAGAAAATATGGAATGGAATAGAATAGAAAATATGGAATGGAGTAGAATAGAATAGAAAATATGGAATGGAATGGAATAGAAAATATGGAGTGGAATGGAATGGAATAGAATAGAATAGCAGAGTTGGAAGGGACCTTGGAGGTCTTCTAGTCCAGTGCCATGATGGTGAGCCTACGGCACATGTGCCAGAGGTGGCATGCAAGAGCCCTCTCTCTGGGCAGGCGCGCCATCACCAGCTGGTGTTTGCAGGTGCCGGAGTGCTGAAAAATGGCCTGAAAATAGCCCAAATAACAGGCTGCTTCCATGCCATTTTCTGGCTGTTTTCAGGCCATTTCTAGGCTGTTTTTCGAGCTATTTCCAGATTGTCGTTTTTAATGTTTAATTGTTTTAATGTCTTAGGCACGAAAGCCAGCTGGGTGACCTTGGGCCCATCACCAGGGGACTGGGAGTTCTGGCTACCTACTCATGCATCGGTTGACGTCCGTGCTTCGCTGTCCGTAGTAGCCCAGCGGGCAGGCGTGGACGCAAGCCCCGTACTGTCGGATGCCGTCCCTCCAGATGAGCAGGAAGAGGCGCTGCTGGCAGGAGACGCAGCCGTTGTCTTCGGAGCACATCACGCAGCCCGTGCAGTTCTCAAACATGGCGGCACTCACTGGAAAAAAGAGAGAGAGAGAGTCAGAAGGGACCTCAGAGGTCATCTAGTCCAGCGCTACCCCCCCCCCACACACACACAATCTTTTGGGGTTTATGGAATAATTTATAGAAAAACAGAGTTAGAAGGGACCTTGGAGGTCATTTAGTCCAACCCCCTGCCTAGGCAGGAAGGCCTATACTCTTTCAGACAAATGGCTATCCAACATCTTCTTAAAGACTTTTCTTTCTTCCTTCCTTCCTTCCTTCCTTCCCTTCTTCATCCCTCCCTCTCTTCTCCCTCCCTCCTTCTATTTCAATACAATACAATAGCAGAGTTGGAAGGGACCTTGGAGGTCATCTAGTCCAACCCCCTGCCTAGGCAGGAAGCCCTATACCGTTTCAGACAAATGGCTCTCCAACATCCTCTTAAAGACTTTTCTTCCTTCCTTCCTTCCTTCCTTCCTTCCTTCCTTCCTTCCTTCCTTCCTTTCTTCCTTCCTTCCTTCCTTCCTTCCCTTCTTCATCCCTCCCTCTCTTCTCCCTCCCTCCTTCTATTTCAATACAATACAATAGCAGAGTTGGAAGGGACCTTGGAGGTCATCTAGTCCAACCCCCTGCCTAGGCAGGAAGCCCTATACCGTTTCAGACAAATGGCTATCCAACATCTTCTTGAAGACTTCCAGTGTTGGGGCATTCACAACTTCTGGAGGCAACTTCTGTTCCACTGATTAATTGTTCTCACTGTCAGGAAATTTCTCCTCGGTTTTAAGTTGCTTCTCTCCTTGATTAGTTTCCACCCATTGCTTCTTGTCCTGCCCTCAGGTGCTTTGGAGAATAGTTTGACTCCCTCTTCTTTGGGGCAGCCCCTGAGATATTGGAAGGCTGCTATCATGTCTCCCCTGGTCCTTCTTTTCAATAAACTAGACATCCCCAGTTCCCTCAACTGTTCTTCATATGATTTAGTCTCTAGGCCTGCTTTGATCATTTTAGATAGATTCAGATTAACAGGTTTGGAAGGGACTTGGAGGTCATCTAGTCCCACCTTCCGCCCAAGCAGGAGACCCTATACCGTTTCTGACCAATGGCAGTCCGGTCTCTTCTTGGAAGCCTCCAGGGATGAAGCTCCTACAACTTCTGAAGGCAACTTCTGTTCCATGGGTTGATTGTTCTCACTGTCAGAAAATTCCTCCTTATTTCCAGGTTGAATCTCTCTCCTTGGTCAGTTTCCATCCATTGTTCCTTCTCTGGCCTTCAGGGGCTTTGGAGAACAACCTGACCCCCTCCTCCTCTCTGGGGCAGCCCCTCCAATATTCGAAGATGCTCTCCTGTCTCCCCTGGTCCTTCTCTTCCCTAGACTAGCCAGGCCCAGTTCCTGCAACCGTCCATCGTATGTTTGAGCCTCCAGTCCCCTCATCCTCCTGGTTGCTCTTCTCTGCCCTCTTTCTAGAGTCTCAGCATCTTTTTTATAGCGTGGTGACCAAAACTGGATGCAGGATTCCAGGTGTGGCCTTACTAAAAACTTTATCGAGAGGTATTAGTATCTCAAATGATCTTGACTCCATCCCTCTGTTAATGCAAATTAGGACTGATTCATTATATTAATTAATGCCAGGGACTGGTTCCATATAGAGAGGTTTTCCCATGGTTCAGCGGGAGGAGTGGAACAGGTCCACCAGTCCACAGAGCTGTCAACAGTCCAACAAATATCCATGGTTGTTCCTTGCACCAACCGAAAAAGCAAACTGAGAAGTATTTAACCATGTGTTCAATTGCGTTAACTTATCCCAGGGGTCTGCAAAGTTGGTTCTTTTAAGACTGGTGGACTTCAACTCCCAGAATTCCCCAGCCAGCCATGCATGGCTGGCTGGGGAATTCTGGGAGTTGAAGTCCACCAGTCTTAAAAGAACCAACTTTGCAGACCCCTGACCTATCCCACCCCCTTTGGGATCCAGCCAAAGGCAAAGACAACCTATGATACAAATGGGTCAGCTGCAGCAGTGGCCCTTAACCTTTTCGGCACCAGGTCTGTGGACCAGAAGAGGTGTGGTTTTGTGCGCTGCCTGCATCCTGCTTATTTGTGCAAGCTGGTGTCGGTCCATAGATCCACAAACCATTAGAATACACACAAAAGAAAACCCATTCTTTCCCCGGGCATCCAAATATTATAATTTCTGCAGATGGAATGATTGGATTGCTCTGCAACCCAACAAGACAGACGGAGACTTCAGAGGAGAATCAGAACTGCAGAATTAATGATTACTGCCCACCTGCCTTCCATGGAGGACCTGGACGCCGCACGAGTCCAAAAGAGGGCTGTGAAAATACCTACCCACCCCTCGCATCCTGGACATCAATTGTTTCAACTCCTACCCTCAAAATGATGCTATAGGGCACTGCACACCAAGGCAACTAGACACAAGGAGATTTTTTTCACGAATGCCATCACTCCGCTAAACAAATAATTCCCTCACCATTGTCGAACTATTTACTAAGGCTGCATTACTATGGCTATTAATCTTCTCATCGTTCCTATCACCCATCTCCTCCCACTTATGACTGCAGGGCTGTAACTTTGCTGCTTGTATCCTTACAAATTATATTGACAGTTTCCTAATGTGATTTAATTGCTTATTTGCACCCGATGACGGTCATTAAGTGTTGTACCTTATGATTCTTGACGAACGGATCTTGGCTTTTTATGTGCAGTGAGAGCATCTGCATCAAAGACAAATTCCTTGTGTGTCCTATCACACTTGGCTAATAAAGAATTCAATTCTATTCTATTCAATTCTTATTCTATTATACATTTTATTTTTATTCTATTCCCGTTTATTCTGTTCCATTCTATTCCATTCCATATATCCACTGCCGAGGATATGGACAGGTTGTTGAGGAGCCTTAGGGCCACCACATGTTTATTGGACCCATGTCCCTCCTGGCTTGTACTGGCATCCTGGGAGGTTACACGAGGCTGGCTCCAGGACATTGTGAACTCCAGGAAGTAGTGAATGCTTCTTTGAGTGAGGGGTTCTTGCCTACCGCCTTGAAAGAGGTGGTGGTGAGACCTCTCCTCAAAAAGCCTTCCTTGGACCCAGCATTGTTGGAAAATTACCGTCCGGTCTCCAACCTTCACTTTCTTGCGAAGGTTGTAGAGAGTGTGGTGGCTCAACAGTTTCCTCGACACCTGGAGGAAATTGATTATCTAGACCCGCGCCAGTCCAGCTTCCGGCCCGGTCACAGCACTGAGACGGCATTGGTCGCGTTGGTGGATGATCTCTGGAGGGCACGGGATAGAGGTTGCTCCTCTATCCTAGTCCTATTAGATCTCTCAGCGGCTTTTGATACCATCGACCATGGTATCTTATTGCACCGATTGGGGGGGTTGGGGCTGAGAGGCACCGTTCTGCGGTGGTTCTCGTCCTACCTCTCTGGTCGGTCGCAATGGGTGTTGGCAGGAGGGCAGAGGTCGGCCCCAAGGCCCCTCACATGTGGGGTCCCTCAGGGGTCGGTCCTCTCACCACTTCTGTTCAACACCTAATTTAATTGTTTTTAATAATATATTTTGTCATTTTGTTATGGCTTTTAATAATGCCTGTGCGCCACCCTGGGTCCTAACAAGGAGAAGGGCGGGGTATAAATTTGAAAAATAAAAAAATAAAAATAAAATAATAGTCCATATTTTCTATTCTATTCTAATTCTATTCTATTCCCTTTTTCTATATTTTCAATTCTATACTATTCTATTTCATTCCATATTTTCTTACCTATTCTTACTCTATTCCCTTTTTCTATTCCCTGTTCTATTCTATTCCATATTTTCTATTCCATTCCATCCTTTATATTCCATATTTCTATTCTATTCCACTCCATATTTTCCATTCCATTCTTTATATTCCATTCCATATTTTCTACTCTATTCTTATTCTACTTTCTTTTTCTATTCTAATTCTCTTCTATTCCCTTTTTCTAATCTATTCCATATTTTCTACTCTATTCTTATTCTATTTCCTTTTTCTATTCTAATTCTATTCTATTCCCTTTTTCTATTCTGTATTTTCTATTCTATTCTAATCCATTCCATATTTTCTATTCTATTCTTATTCTATTTCCTTTTTCTATTCTAATTCTCTTCTATTCCCTTTTTCTAATCTATTCCATATTTTCTACTCTATTCTTATTCTATTTCCTTTTTCTATTCTAATTCTATTCTATTCCCTTTTTCTATTCTGTATTTTCTATTCTATTCTAATCTACTCCATTCCATATTTTCTATTCTATTCTTATTCTATTTCCTTTTTCTATTCTAATTCCATTCTATTCCCTTTTTCTATTCTGGATTTTCTATTCTATTCTACTCTACTCCATTCATTTTCTATTCTATTCTTATTCTATTTCCTTTTTCTATTCTATTCTATTCCATTCCATATTTTCTACTCTATTTTTATTCTATTTCCTTTTTGTATTTCCTTTTTCTATTCTATTCTATTCTACTCCATTCCACATTTTGTACTCTATTCCCTGTTCTACTCCATATTTTCTACTAATGCAAAGAAACAAGAAGTGGCACGCACGCCCAGAAACACCATCCCTGCCAAACGACCGCGTAGAAAGCGAGAGTTGATAACTCATTCATAACTCCTTTGATCTATTTTTAGAACCAGGTAAAAGTAGCCCCACCGAAGCGGAGCCTCAAAAAATTAACAGAAACTCATAAATGTTCCTCTCCACGGAAATCTTTAGTAAAAGGCGAAAGATTTATACGATCTGAAGAGAAACCAGAGTATGCCTAAATGTCCCCACCGACACCGGGCCCTACGGCGGCGATGGACACTGAGGTTACGGCGTCCCGCGCGACGGTGGCCAAACACGTGCCCGTGGGTGAATCAAAAGGCTTTTTTTGAACATTCCCGCCGGTTCTAGAGCCGGAACTTCCACGGTGCATCCGTCACGGGAGAGTCGCGGGCCCTTCCTCTTCGCAAAGCATCACGGTTGTGGCCGATGCAAATGAGGCTGCTCATCTGCCCGCCTCCCCGCGACCGAGTCGAGAGCGGCGCTCGGATCGGAGCCACGCCTCAAGCGGGGGCAAAGTGACGTCAGCTAAAGGGGGCTTTTCTCTCCCTCCAAGCCTTTGATAAGGATGCGAGGCGGATACAGGACTTTCGCCTGCAGCCACGTCACGGAAACGGGGGGGGGGGGGTGATTGGCATCTATGGGTGATTAGGAAGGAATTCGTGTAGAATAGCATAGCATAGCATAGAAAATATGGAATGGAACAGAACAGAAAATATGGAATAGAGTAGAGTAGAGTAGAATGGAATGGAATAGAAAACAAAATATGGAATGGAGTAGAGAATAGAATATACTGTATAGAATGGAATTGAAAATATGGAATGGAACAGAACAGAAAATATGGAATGGAATGGAATAGAAAAGAAAAAATATGGAATGGAATGGAACAGAACAATAGAAAATATGGAATGGAATAGAATAGAAAATATGGAATGGAATAGAAGAATAGAATAGAATAGAAAATATAGAATAGAATAGAATAGAAAATATGGAATGGAATAGAATAAGAATAACAATAGAATAGAATGGAAGAGAAGAGAAGAGAATAACAACTTAGAACTAAGGAGAAATTTCCTGACAGTGAGAACAATTAACCAGTGGAACAGAAGTTGCCTCCAGAAGTTGTGAATGCCCCAACCCTGGAAGTCTTTAAAAAGATGTTAGATAGCCATTTGTCTGAAATGGTATAAGGTTCCTGCCCGCGCAGGGGGTTGGACTAGAAGACCTACAAGGTCCCTTCCAACTCTGCTATTGTATTGTATTGTATTGTATTGTAGAATAGAATAGACAATATGGAATGGAATGGAATAGAATAGAATAGAAAATATGGAATGGAATAGAATAGAAGAATAGAATAGAATAGAAAATATGGAATAGAATAGAATAGAAAATATGGAATGGAATAGAAAAGAATAGAAAATATGGAATAGAATAGAATAGAATAGAAAATATGGAATAGAATAGAATAGAAAATATGGAATGGAATGGAAGACACAAGGAATTTGTCTTTGGTGCAGATGCTCTCAGTGTACATAAAAAGACAAGATAGATTCGTCAAGAATCACAAGGTACAACACAATGATTGTCACAGGGTACAAATAAGCAATCAGGAAACAATCAATATCCATATAAATGGTAAAGGTACAAGCAACAAAGTTACAGTCCTGCAGTCGTAAGTGGGAGGAGGTGGTGGGCGATAGGAACTCTGAGAAGGCGAATAGTAGTAGGTAATGCAGCCTTTGTGAAAGATTTGGCAGTGGTGAGGGAATTATTTGTGCACCTAGGTTGTTTTACACGGAAGGCCAAAGGGTAGCAGGATGCTCCCTCCCGTATTTGGGCATACCAGGTATTTTGACATAACAATCATTTCCTTGGCTCAGCAGACAAGGGAGGAGAGCTTGTGGCTTAGAGGCTAATACAACCGCCTAACATGTAAAAACAGCCCAGGTTCGAATCCCAGTAAAGGCATGGCTAGCTGATGAGAGCTAAATAGCTTGGAATAGCTCTATCCTAGTCTCCCTTTGTTTATTTATCAGCACAAACGTAAACACAAATATAACAAAGGCAACAAAAAAATAGCTTTCTGCCTGGATGGCTCCTCGGGTGAGCCGAAAGACAGGAAAGGGAAGCAGTTCTGCTTCCTCCCATATTAGGGGCATACCAGGGTGTTGTGACACAATATATACTTATTCCCCTGGCTCAGCTGATCAAGGAGGAGAACCTGTTCAAAAAGAGGTTGCTATCTTGAAGCAGATCCCAAGAAAGATTAGGGATGCAAGAAGGAAATTTTCCTTCTTGTCTAAAACATTGTTTGATCACGGGATTTGGTTCAAGTGGGTGACACCCGAAGGGATGCTGGTGTTCTGGGAAGGAGGAAGAGTGAGGATTAAAACAGTTGCCGAGGCGGAAGCCTTTTTCAAAAAACACTCCTCTGTCCTGGGGGGAGATTCAGGGGGGGCAGGGGGGGCCACGGCCCCGCCCGCTGGGGGCCTGGAGGAAGAGGTTGAAGACACAATTGCCAAGAGACTTAGATCTAAAAAATAACTTTGCCTTGATTTTTCTGAATAATATTGCATAATATCTGTATTTGGATTTTTGTAAATGACTGACAGCATAGAACTGAGAACTTAGGTATATGTACTTGCTCTCACTTTGTAGTGTTACGGAAAATGTTTTTTTATTGTTATCAATGTATTTTGAAGTCCCGGAAGGGCCGACGACTTTGACGTGAATGCTCTCAAAATTTCTTTGTATCCCTTACCCCATCCTATGGAAAAATGTAAAACCAATAAAACTTTTTCAATATAAAAAAAGGAGGAGAACCTGTGGCCTAGTGGCAATTACAACTCCCTCACATATAATACTTCCCTGGTTCGAATCCCAGTAAGGGTACTGAGAGCTAAATAGCTTGGAATAGATCTATACTAGTCTCCTTTTCTTTATTTATCAGCACAAATGCAACACACACACACACACACGTGTAAATTGCAAAAACCAGAAGAAGCCGAAAGCTTGCATGAAAGCAATTACACTTCTGCCAGGCGTCTTGTTTTTTGATAGATGCACCATTAGGCAGAGGAATGAGACAGGAGAAAATAATGTGCGGTGCAGCATGTGGAAGTCATAAAAGAGCAGATTCCCCTGGCATCTGCCAAGAATCTGTGACCCAGAGATTAAGGCGAAGAGGCCACAGGTACCAGGAGCAGCCAAAGGAAGAGACAGGCCCCTGATTTCGTCAGGCAGAAAATTCCCTTTGATGCCCCATCCCTGGGTTGTTGTTGTTGTTGTTTTTAAAATAATTATTATTATTTATTTGGGGTGGAGATATTTATTTGGAACAAAACTTCCTACTGAAGATGCAAACCGGATTGGAGAGGCAAGCGCACAAGAAATGGGAAAAATATGTTTGGCTCGTTCTGTTCCAATGTTGGCAGCTTTGAAAATAAATGGAGGGACTACGACTCCCAAAGCTGCCTGAGGGATTCTGGGAGTTGAAGTCAAAATATCTTATGGTTGCTAAGGCTGGTTGGGGAATTCTGGGAGTTGAAGTCCACAGGTCTTATGGTTGCTAAGGCTGCCTGAGGGATTCTGGGAGTTGAAGTCCACAGGTCTTATGGTTGCTAAGACTGCCTGAAGAATTCTGGGAGTTGAAGTCCACAGATCTTATGGTTGCTAGGGCTGCCTGAGAAATTCTGGGAGTTGAAGTCAAAATATCAACCAGCTAAGGCTGGTTGGGGAATTCTGGGAGTTGAAGTCCACAGGTCTTATGGTTGCTAAGGCTGCCTGAGGGATTCTGGGAGTTGAAGTCCACAAGTCTTATGGTTGCTAAGACTGCCTCAAGAATTCTGGGAGTTGAAGTCCACAGGTCTTATGGTTGCTAAGACTGCCTGAGGAATTCTGGGAGTTGAAGTCCACAGGTCCTATGGTTGCTAAGACTGCCTGAGGAATTCTGGGAGTTGAAGTCCAAAAGTTTTATGGTTGCTAAGGCTGCCTGAGGAATTCTGGGAGTTGAAGTCCACAGGTCTTATGGTTGCTAAGACTGCTGAGGAATTCTGGGAGTTGAAGTCCACAGGTCTTATGGTTGCTAAGACTGCCTGAAGAATTCTGGGAGTTGAAGTCCACAAGTCTTATGGTTGCTAAGACTGCCTGAGGAATTCTGGGAGTTGAAGTCCACAGGCCTTATGGTTGCTAAGACTTCCTGAGGAATTCTGGGAGTTGAAGTCCACAGGTCTTATGGTTGCTAAGGCTGCCTGGGGAATTCTGGGAGTTGAAGTCCACAAGTCTTATAGTTGCTAAGGCTGGAATTCTGGGAGTTGAAGTCCACAGGTCTTATGGTTGCTAAGACTGCCTGAGGAATTCTGGGAGTTGAAGTCCACCACTTCTTGTGAACTCTATCCCATATTTCGAAGTACCATCTTTCCTTGCCGCCCGAGCTGGGTACAATCTATGTTGCGGTGGGAATTCAAGGAAATAACCTTGGAATGTTTCCTTGGAAAACCGAACCACGGCTAATTCTTTGCAAGGCCCATTGTCCTAATTGAACAATGGGGTGTTTTCTCTACAACACCCTCCTCCCCCATGGAAATTCGGGGGTGGGGTAGCTGAGGACTGCAAAAAAGAAGGAGTGCGATAAGGTGAAATGGCGCCACTTTGCATTACTCTGTCTGCCCAAGACTAATAGTTCACAATTAGCCTCCTCCGAGTGGTTTAAACCAGATTTTAACCAACGTGCCATCTACAGGAGCCTCACCCAATGAGCAAAACAGTTGCATGCCCTACCCATTAGCCCAAGACTTTCTGGTGCCTGAAGCTTTCACCCTCATGGGTGGTTAAAGAGGGTGGGGGAAGATTAATTTTGCAAATTCTTAAAGGATGTTTCAACATCCATTGTCCCTGGCAAACCTTGCATTCTAGTTAAGTGGCTTAAAATGCTACTCCTGATTTGCATCAAACCAGCTTTTCAAGGATTCCTAATGGGCAAATAATTCTTGGACCAGAAGGAAGGCTGAGGGCCAAAGAATGGAGGCCTTTGAACTCTGGTGCTGGAGAAGAAGACTCCTCCATTGAGTCCCTTGGACTGCAAGGCCATCCAACCGGTCAATCCTAGAGGAGATCCACCCTGGCTGCTCTTTAGAAGGACAGATGTTGAAGAGGGAACTCAAAGGCTTTGGCCACCTGATGAGAAGGAAGAAGGACTCCCTGGAGAAGAGCCTCATGCTGGGAACGATGGAGGGCAAAAGAAGAAGGAGGGGACGGCAGAGAAGGAGGGGGCTGGATGGAGTCACCGAAGCAGCCGGCCTGAGCTTCAATGGACTCCAGAGGATGCGAGAGGACAGGAAGGCCTGGAGGAATGTGGTCCATGAGGTCGCAATGGGTCGGACACGACTTTGCAACTAACCACAACAATATATAGATGATAGACAAACAGATATTGATTGAGAGAAAAATGATAGGTGATGGATGGATGGATGGATGGATGGATGGATGGATGGATGGATGGATGGATGGATGGATGGATGGACGGACACTGATTGAGAGAAAGATAACAGGTAGTAAATAGAGATAGATAGATAGACAGAGAGACAGACAGACAGACAGACAATAAGAATGTAGAATAGAGAGAGAGACAGACAGACATTGATGGAGTTAAAGATGAGAGATAATATATAGATCTTTGAACTCTGGTTCTGGAGAAGACTCCTGCATTGAGTCCCTTGGACTGCAAGGCCATCCAACCAGTCAGACCTAGAGGAGATCCACCCTGGCTGCTCTTTAGAAGGCCAGATCCTGAAGAGGGAACTCAAAGACTTTGGCCACCTAAGGAGAAGGAAGGAGGACTCCCTGGAGAAGAGCCTCATGCTGGGAACGATGGAGGGCAAAAGAAGAAGGAGGGGACGGCAGAGAAGGAGGGGGCTGGATGGAGTCACCGAAGCAGCCGGCCTGAGCTTCAATGGACTCCAGAGGATGCGAGAGGACAGGAAGGCCTGGAGGAATGTGGTCCATGAGGTCGCAATGGGTCGGACACGACTTTGCAACTAACCACAACAATATATAGATGATAGACAAACAGATATTGATTGAGAGAAAAATGATAGGTGATGGATGGATGGATGGATGGATGGATGGATGGATGGATGGATGGATGGACGGACACTGATTGAGAGAAAGATAACAGGTAGTAAATAGAGATAGATAGATAGACAGAGAGACAGACAGACAGACAGACAATAAGAATGTAGAATAGAGAGAGAGACAGACAGACATTGATGGAGTTAAAGATGAGAGATAATATATAGATCTTTGAACTCTGGTTCTGGAGAAGACTCCTGCATTGAGTCCCTTGGACTGCAAGGCCATCCAACCAGTCAGACCTAGAGGAGATCCACCCTGGCTGCTCTTTAGAAGGCCAGATCCTGAAGAGGGAACTCAAAGACTTTGGCCACCTAAGGAGAAGGAAGGAGGACTCCCTGGAGAAGAGCCTCATGCTGGGAACGATGGAGGGCAGAAGAAGAAGGAGGGGACGGCAGAGGAGGAGGGGGCTGGATGGAGTCACCGAAGCAGCCGGCTTCGCAAACTCCTTATTTGGAATGATACAGGTGGTCCTCAACTTATAATAGTTTCCTTAGTGACCATTTGAAGTTACAAATGAAAAAAGCGAATTGTAATCAATTTTTCAGACTATTTCAGCATCCCCAGGGTCACGTGATTCACCTTCGGACACTGACTCGCATTTATGACGATCGCAGTGACCCTGGGTCATGCGATCACGCTTTGCACCCATCTGACCGGCAAAGACACTTAACCCCCTTGCTCCTAACTTAATAACTGCAATGATTCACTTAACAACTGCAGGAGGAAAAGTCGTAAAATGAGGGAGGGAGAACTCACTTAACAAATTTCTCACTTAGAAAGAGGAATTTTAGGCTCCACAGTGACCGTATGTTGAGGACTACCTATCTAGGGTCTTGTTGGGGGATCTCTCCGTTGGGGGACAGAAAGTTGTGCAGCAGAATAGAGAAATGTTGTTGTAAACACACAAATAGTAATCCAGACACTGTTAGTAAAACAAAATAGCTTTACTGGTGTTGTAAAACTAAACTACTTCTTCACAAGCAGTGATGGTTGGTAGTTAGTCAAGCAAAGTCCTCAACAAACAAACAATTGCTTACAGTTGCAATTAACGATTCTTCCTTCTTCCATCATCTTTAAAGTTATCATCTTTAAAGCGCCCCATGGCTCGGGACCTAGCTATCTGCGGGATCGGATCCTGCCCCATACATCCCTGCGGCCGATTCGCTCCCACAGAGAGGGACTTCTCCGGGTGCCGTCCACTAGGCTATGCAAGCGGGCGACGCCCAGAGGAAGGGCCTTCTCTGTGGCGGGCCCAGCCCTCTTGAACGACCTTCCCCCCGACATTAGAACAACCACGGACCTCCGCTCCTTCCGTCAAAAATTAAAAACACACTTTTTCTGCTTGGCCAGCCTGGGGTAATCAACTGTTTTTAGGGTTTTTAACGACTAATTTTTAATAATAATAATAATAATAATAATAATAATAATAATAATAATAATAATAATAATAATAATAATAATAATAATAATAATAATAATAATAATAATAATAGTAATAGTAATAGTAATAGTAATAGTAATAGTAATAATAATAATCTTTATTGTCATTGTAAAAATTACAATGAAATTGGTTTTAACTTCACTGGTGCAAAATTATAACAGAAACAAAAAAGAGAGAAAAGAAAAAAGAAAAAACTAGCATTTTAGTTTTAATATGGAATTTTAGCGCAGGGTTAGTTTAATTTTATTTTAATATTGTACTATGTCTGTGATTGTATATGTATTTTAAATTCCCTGTGCCCCGCCTCGAGTCCCTTCGGGGAGAGAGCGCGGGTTATAAATTAAATTATTATTATTATTATTATTATTATTATTATTATTATTATTATTATTATTATTATTATTATTATTATTATTATTATTATTATTATTATTATTATTATTATTATTATTATTATTATTCCTTCCAGTCAATCGCAATGAGCAGAGAGCAATCAGTAGAGAGATCGAGCAGAGAGAGAGAATGCGCTCTACCGACTTCCTCTTATTGTCGAGATAATTACAGTCTCCAATTACAGTCTCTAATTGCATTCAAGCCTCTTAAAGCCATAAGGACCATTTGTCATCATGGTATTATATATTGCCTACCCAACACTAGGAGTCTACTCCTATCAGGTCTTCTGCTTGAACAAGAGGATGGACTAGAAGACCTTCAAAGTCCCTTCCAGCCCTACGATTCTATGTTCTAACTCACAAAAAACAGGCTGCCCGAGGGCCGGCTATATCAGCTGCCGGTGTATGGATGCTCAAAGCTCAACAGATCAAGCCCAGATATGACCCATGTCCCACATTAAAACAATCTCCTGCAGTGACCCAACATTCCCAGGGAAGGCTAGAAAACACCCAATATCTACATTCACACAACCAGCAAAGTTACGATTTGCTGAATGATGGCTTAGGAGTGGAATTCGAAAGGACGAGAAGGAACAGATGGAAACCAATCAAGGAGAGAAGCAACCTAGAGCTAAGGAGGAATTTTGTGACCGTGAGAACAACCAGTGGAACAGATGTTGCCTTCACAGGTTGTGGGTGATTCCATCACTGGATCGCCACGATGAAGAAAAGACGTGGAGACTCTGGAAAGAGTGCAGAGAAGAGCAACAAAGAGGATTAGGAGACTGAAGGCTCAAACATATGAAGAACGGTTGCAGGAACTGGGTAGGTCTAGTTGAATGAAGAGAAGGACCAGGGGAGACATGATAGCAGCGTTCCAATATCTCAGGGGTTGCCCCAAAGAAGAGGGAGTCAAGCTATTCTCCAAGGCACCTGGGAGCAGAACAAGAAGCAATGGGTGGAAACTAATCAAGGAGAGAAGCAACTTAGAACTGAGGAGAAACTTCCTGACAGTGAGAACAATTAATCAGTGGAACAGAAGTTGCCTCCAGAAGTTCTGAATGCCCCAACACTGCAAGTCTTTAAGAAGATGTTAGATAGCCATTTGTCTGAAAGGGTACAGGGCAGTGATGGCGAACCTTTGGCATGGGTGCTACAGGTGGCATGCAAAGCCAGTTCTGAGGGCACGTGAGGCGTTGCCCTGTCAGCTCCAGCGCATATGAGCGTGCTGGCCAGCTGATTTTTGGGCAGTTTTGGCCCTCCTGAAGCCTCCAGAGGGAGAAAAACGGCAACCTGGAAGTCCATTCCTGAACTTCCAGTTCGTGTGTTGGGCCTTTTTTTAACCACCACCCCCAGGCTGCAAAAAGCCGTGTACACAAGCGTAGGGCAGCAGGGGGTGTCACATGTGCATGCTCAGGGGACATGGCATGGGAGGCATTAAATTATGGGTGTGGGCACATTAGCATACACAATAGCGCAAGCATGTCTACTTTTGGCACTCAAGGCGAAAAAATGTTCGCCATCACTGGTATAGGGCTTCCTGCCTAGGCAGAGAGTTGGACTAGAAGACCTGCAAGGTCCCTTCCAACTCTGCTATTGTATTGTATTGAAATAGAAGGAGGGAGGGAGAAGAGAGGGAGGGATGAAGAAGGGAAGGAAAAGAAAGGGAGGGAGGAATTGAGCAAGGAAGAGAGAAAGAAAGAAAGAAAGAAAGAAAGAAAGAAAGAAAGAAAGAAAGAAAGAAAGAAAGAAAGAAAGAAGTCTTTAAGAAGATGTTGGAGAGCCATTTGTCTGAAACGGTATAGGGCTCCTGCCTAGGCAGGGGGTTAGACTAGAAGACCTCCAAGGTCCCTTCCAACTCTGCTATTGCATTGTATTGAAATAGAAGGAGGGAGGGAGAAGAGAGGGAGGGATGAAGAAGGGAAGGAAAAGAAAGGGAGGGAGGAATTGAGCAAGGAAGAGAGAAAGAAAGAAAGAAAGAAAGAAAGAAAGAAAGAAAGAAAGAAAGAAAGAAAGAAAGAAAGAAGTCTTTAAGAAGATGTTGGAGAGCCATTTGTCTGAAACGGTATAGGGCTTCCTGCCTAGGCCGGGGGTTGGATTAGAAGACCTCCAAGGTCCCTTCCAACTCTGCTATTGTATTGTATTGAAATAGAAGGAGGGAGGAAGAAGAGAGGAGGGATGAAGAAGGGAAGGAAAAGAAAGGGAGGGAGGAATTGAGCAAGGAAGAGAGAAAGAAAGAAAGAAAGAAAGAAAGAAAGAAAGAAAGAGAAAGAAAGAAAGAAAGAGAAAGAAAGAAAGAAAGAAAGAAAGAAAGAAAGAAAGAAAGAAAGAAAGAAAGGAAAGAAAGAAAGAAAGAGAAAGAAAAAAGTCTTTAAGAAGATGTTGGATAGCCATTTGCTCTGAAACGGTATAGGGCTTCCTGCCTAGGCAGGGGGTTGGACTAGAAGACCTCCAAGGTCCCTTCCAACTCTGCTATTGTATTGTATTGAAATAGAAGGAGGGAGGGAGAAGAGAGGGAGGGATGAAGAAGGGAAGGAAAAGAAAGGGAGGGAGGAATTGAGCAAGGAAGAGAGAAAGAAAGAAAGAAAGAAAGAAAGAAAGAAAGAAAGAAAGAAAGAAAGAAAGAAAGAAAGGAAAGAAAGAAGTCTTTAAGAAGATGTTGGAGAGCCATTTGTCTGAAACGGTATAGGGCTCCTGCCTAGGCAGGGGGTTGGACTAGAAGACCTCCAAGATCCCTTCCAACTCTGCTATTGTATTGTATTGAAATAGAAGGAGGGAGGGGAGAAGAGAGGGAGGGATGAAGAAGGGAAGGAAGGAAGGAAAAGGAAGGGAGGGAGGGAGGGAGGGAGAAGGAGAGAGAGAGAAAGAAAGAAAGAAAGAAAGAAAGAAAGAAAGAAAGAAAGAAAGAAAGAAAGAAAGAAAGAAAGAAAGAAAGAAAGAAGTCTTTAAGAAGATGTTGGAGAGCCATTTGTCTGAAACGGTATAGGGCTCCTGCCTAGGCAGGGGGTTGGACTAGAAGACCTCCAAGGTCCCTTCCAACTCTGCTATTGTATTGTATTGAAATAGAAGGAGGGAGGGAGAAGAGAGGGAGGGATGAAGAAGGGAAGGAAGGAAGGAAAAGGAAGGGAGGGAGGAAGGGAGAAGGAGAGAGAGAAAGAAAGAAAGAAAGAAAGAAAGAAAGAAAGAAAGAAAGAAAGAAAGAAAGAAAGAAAGAAAGAAAGAAGAAAGAAGTCTTTAAGAAGATGTTGGAGAGCCATTGGTCTGAAACGGTATAAGGTTTCCTGCCTAGGCAGAGAGTTGGACTAGAAGACCTCCAAGGTCCCTTCCAGCTGTGCTATTGTATTGTATTGAAATAGAAGGAGGGAGGGAGAAGAGAGGGAGGGATGAAGAAGGGAAGGAAGGAAGGAAAAGGAAGGGAGGGAGGGAGGGAGAAGGAGAGAGAGAGAAAGAAAGAAAGAAAGAAAGAAAGAAAGAAAGAAAGAAAGAAAGAAAGAAAGAAAGAAAGAAAGAAAGAAAGAAGAAGTCTTTAAGAAGATGTTGGAGAGCCATTGGTCTGAAACGGTATAAGGTTTCCTGCCTAGGCAGAGAGTTGGACTAGAAGACCTCCAAGGTCCCTTCCAGCTCTGCTATTGTATTGTATTGAAATAGAAGGAGGGAGGGAGAAGAGAGGGAGGGATGAAGAAGGGAAGGAAGGAAAAGGAAGGGAGGGAGGGCGGAAGGGAGGAAGGGAGAAGGAGAGAGAAAGAAAGAAAGAAAGAGAAAGAAAGAAAGAAAGAAAGAAGTCTTTAAGAAGATGTTGGAGAGCCATTTGTCTGAAACGGTATAGGGGTCCTGCCTAGGCAGGGGGTTGGACTAGAAGACCTCCAAGGTCCCTTCCAGCTCTGCTATTGTATTGCATTGAAATAGAAGGAGGGAGGGAGAAGAGAGGGAGGGATGAAGAACGAAGGAAGGAAAAGGAAGGGAGGGAGGGAGGGAGGGAGGGAGGGAGAAGGAGAGAGAAAGAAAGAAAGAAAGAAAGAAAGAAAGAAAGAAAGAAAGAAAGAAAGAAAGAAAGAAAGAAAGAAAGAAAGAAAGAAAGAAAGAAGTCTTTAAGAAGATGTTGGAGAGCCATTGGTCTGAAACGGTATAAGGTTTCCTGCCTAGGCAGAGAGTTGGACTAGAAGACCTCCAAGATCCCTTCCAGCTCTGCTATTGTATTGTATTGCATTGCATGTTTTTAAGAAGGGACTGGGCTATTGATTTGTCTGAAATGGTCAGGGCAGGGGTCTGCAAAGTTAGCTCTTTGAAGACTGGCGGACTTCAGTTCCCAGAATTCCCCAGCCGGCTGCCTGCCTGGGGAATTCTGGGAGTTGAAGCCCGCCAGTCTTCAAAGAGCCAACTTTGCAGACCCGTGGTCTAGGGGTTTCCTGCCTGAGCAGCGGGTAGGATTCGAGAACCTCCAAGGATCTTTCTAACTGTTGTTCTGTTCTTGTGCTGCAACTGGCCTTCTAGGAGGCTGGGAGCCACATCTGTTGCACATCTGCTGGAGACGGTGAGGCATAGACATCTGCTACAACCCGCACATCGTGGCAATGTTGTGAAGAATGCTATGTGACCGTGGCCTGCGCTGTGCAGCTTTTTCCTTTGTAAAAAGTTATTTTATTTTCCCTTTCAGATTCATTCTTAGATATACATTCTTATAATTCTTATTTAACGTTTGTCAATTCATATCATTTTTTCCGCCTGTATACTTACATTTTGATATATTTTTTAAATTTCCTCTCTCCCCTACATTAATTCTGTGTCGTCTGAGATCCTCATTTCATGTTTTGTTCCTTTACCTTTCTAGAACTAAGGAGAAATTTCCTGACAGTTAGAACAATTAACCTCTGGAACAGCTTGCCTCCAGAAGTTGTGAATGCCCCAACCCTGGAAGTCTTTAAGAAGATGTTAGATAGCCATTTGTCTGAAATGGTAGAAGGTTCCTGCCCACGCAGGGGGTTGGACTAGAAGACCTACAAGGTCCCTTCCAACTCTGCTATTGTATTGTATTTATGTCTTTTTTCAAGCCACCCGTACAATCGCCCCCATGTCCTCCGTCTTCTTTATTCTCAACATCAACCTGTTCATTTCTGCACAGTCTAATATCTTCTTTATAACCTCCCCTGCTGATGGGATTTTGTCTGCTTTCCAGTTTTGTGAAAGGTTAATACCAAGTGTGGCCTTGGGAAGGCCACACTTGGAATGCTGCATTCAGTTTTGGTCACCACGATGTAGAAAAAATGTGGAGACTATTGAAAGAGTGCAGAGAAGAGCAACAAAGAGGATTAGGAGACTGCAAGATGAAAGATATGAAGAACGGTTGCAGGAACTGGGTAGGTCTAGTTTAATGGAAAGAAGGACCAGGGGAGACAGGATAGCAGCCTTCCAATATCTCAGGGGTTGCCCCAAAGAAGAGGGAGTCAAGCTATTCTCCAGGGCACTTGAGGGTAGAACAAGAAGCAATGGGTGGAAACTAATCAAGGAGAGAAGCAACTTAGAACTGAGGAGAAATTTCCTGAGAGTTAGAACAATGGATCAGTGGAACAGAAGTTGTCTCTAGAAGTTGTGAATGCCCCAACCCTGGAAGTCTTCAAGAAGTTGTTGGATAGCCATTTGTCTGAAATGGTATAGGGCTTCCTGCCTAGGCAGGGGGTTGGACTAGAAGACCTCCAAGGTCCCTTCCAACTCTGCTATTGTATTGTATTGAAATAGAAGGATGGAGGGAGAAGAGAGGGAGGGATCAAGAAGGAAAGGAAGGAAGGAAAAGGAAGGGAGGGAGGAAGAGAGAGAGAAAGAAAGAAGGAAAGAAAGAAAGAAAAAGAAAGAAAGAAAAAAAGAAAGAAAAGTCTTTAAGGGGATGTTGGAGAGCCATTTGTCTGAAAAGGTATAGGGCTTCCTGCCTAGGCAGGGGGTTGGACTAGAAGACCTCCAAGGTCCCTTCCAACTCTGCTATTGTATTGTATTGAAATAGAAGGAGGGAGGGAGAAGAGAGGGAGGGATGAAGAAGGGAAGGAAGGAAGGAAAAGGAAGGGAGGGAGGAAGAGAGAAAGAAAGAAAGAAAGAAAGAAAGAAAAAGAAAGAGAAAAAAAGAAAGAAAAGTCTTTAAGGGGATGTTGGAGAGCCATTTGTCTGAAAAGGTATAGGGCTTCCTGCCTAGGCAGGGGGTTGGACTAGAAGACCTCCAAGGTCCCTTCCAACTCTGCTATTGTATTGTATTGAAATAGAAGGAGGGAGGGAGAAGAGAGGGAGGGATGAAGAAGGGAAGGGAGGGAGGGAGGGAAGAAAGAAAGAAAAAGAAAGAAAGAGAAAGAAAGAAAGAAAGAAAAAGAAATCTTCAAGAAGATGTTGGATAGCCATTTGTCTGAAAAGGTATAGGGCTTCCTGCCTAGGCAGGGGGTTGGACTAGAAGACCTCCAAGGTCCCTTCCAACTTTGCTATTGTATTGTATTGAAATAGAAGGAGGGAGGGAAGAAGAAAGGAAGGAAGGAAGGAAGAAAGAAAGAAAGAAAGAAAGAAAGAAAGAAAGAAAGAAAGAAAGAAAGATCTTCCGTTACAAATTACAAATCATAAAAATCGTATCAGTTGATCACAAAGTTCCATGCGTTTCTTTCATATCGATTTTTGCAATTATTCTATCTCAGCCTCAGTTTAATTGATTGTCTTTACATCCTTCTATAGGTAAAACCAAAGTATAGAATACATCCTTCTATAGGTAAAACCAAAGCATTCCACCAACAAGACAGACAAAAAAACCCCGAAAAGAACAAAATTAAAAATAAAAAGGAAAAGTAATCACTCTACACTGTGTCCTTTAGAAAGCATACCGACCGGCCTCACGTAACTTCTGTGCATCTCTAAAATGATTATCATTCCTAGATAATCTCATTTTATAAATTATAAATCTGAATTCTAGGTTGCTTCTTCTCCTGGGTGAGTTTCCAGCCGTTGCTCCTTGTCCTGCCCTCAGGTGTGCTTTAGAGCAGGGGTCTCCAACCTTTGCAACTTTAAGTCTGAAGGACTTCAGTTACCAGAATTCTCCAGCCAGCAAAGCTGGCTGGAGAATTCTGGGAGCTGAAGTCCTTCAGACTTAAAGTTGCAAAGGTTGGGGACCCCTGCTTTAGAGAATAGGTTGACCCCCATTTATTTACTTATTTATTTATTAGGGTTTGTCAAACAAAAACGAGAAGAAGAAGAAGAAGAGAATATAAGTACAATAACAGGGACGATAGTCACGCTAGTGCACTCATGCACGCCCCCCTCTACTGACTACTTAAGGATGGAGTAAGGCCCACGGAAGTCAAGCTGTGACTGAAACTCTGAAAATTTGTAGCTGAGACAACTGAATCAAGGTAGGGCATTTCAGACTTCGACAACTCCATTAAAGGCACATATGTTCCAGTCGTTCCTGACTCTAGGGGGCGGTGCTCATCTCCCTTTCAAAGCCCAAGAGCCAGCGCTGTCCGAAGATGTCTCCGTGGTCACGTGGCCGGCATGACTCAACGCCCGAAGGCCCACGGAACGCTGTTCCCTTCCCACCAAAGGTGGTTCCTGTTTTTCTCCTTGCATTTTTTACCTGCTTTCGAACTGCTAGGTTGGCAGAAGCTGGGACGAGTCACGGGAGCTCACCCCGTTAGGGATTCGAGCCGCCGAACTGCTGACCTTTCGATGGACAAGCTCATTGTCTTAGCCACTGAGCCACCACGTCCCTATAGTCCTATAGGAATTTCTGTGAAATGGAGATTTCATTGTAATGAATTTTATGCCTTTCCTCTTTCTTTTCCTCTCCTGTCTTCTCCTTTCCTCTTTCTTTTCCTTTCCTTTCCTCTTTATTTTCCTTTCGTTTCCTCTCCACTCCTCTTTCCTCTTTCTTTTCCTTTCCTCTGCTCTTTCCTTTTCCTTTCCTTCTTCTATTCCTTTCCTTTCTCCTCTCCATCCTGTTTTCTCCATTGCCTTTCCTTTTCTTCAATTTACTTTCACTTTCTCTTTTACTCTTCCTGCCCTGACGTTCCCGTAGCATGGAAAGCTCAGGTCTGTTGTTTCTGAATGTTGAACCCGGTCCTCTTTGCAGCAGCTCCTCAAGTATAATTTATATATTTCATATTTATAATTGATCAATATATAAAACGCAAATTTCCATGGACCCAAAGACCTCCTTCCAATCCTGTTAGGGTTCTATACTTTTGTCCTTCCAATGTCAAGATTTCTCAACCTTAAGAACTTCAAGGTGCTGCACTTAGAAAAGGATAGTTAATGTTAAGAAAATATTTTGTTATGAAATAAAGTTCTTGGATAAATTTTCAATGGCGAAAAGAGGAAGGTTCTACATTGAGGCAACAAAAATGAAATGCACAGGTACAGGATAGGTGGTACCTTGCTCAATAGCAATAACTGTGAGAGGGATCTTGGAGTCCTAGTAGACAACCATTTAAATATGAGCCAGCAGTGTGCAGCAGCTGCCAAAAAAGCCAACACAGTTCTAGGCTGCATCAACAGAGGGAGAGAATCAAGATCCCGTGAGGGGTTAATACCACTTTATAAGGTCTTGGTAAGG